>JAQBSW010004595.1:0-67260 GCA_029291075.1 Eudiplozoon nipponicum
CTTTTTTGAAATCGATGAGTACCGGATACTAACACTATGGTTTCCGAGTCGGTACATGATACCAACCTGATGGATATAAATTTATGCTAAAGTTCACCCAAATTGAGAATTACAACAATTTCCGAACACCTGTTACTCCAGTTAAACCATACACTCTGGCCTTCATCGATATCAGTTATCACATTTCGCGGTAAGCATGACATCATTCAATTCAATATATTACAGTTAAATACTGTTTTGTTGCGAAGAACTAATATATATGCAAGTATGTATTAGGTTTTGCGAACCTAGTAACAAATTAGTTCAGTTGTGACCAGAAGGATAAACCAAAGGCAGCATGAACGGAAAGTATAATCTCATGCACATTCGTTTCGTGCTTACTGGCGACTCATCAGTAGGAGCCGGTATTACGCCCTTTAACCACTATATATTTGGTAGAAGAATGTGGAATAATGGGACGGTACAATCTCCTAGACGAATGTGTAAACCTGTAATAGTGAAGCTAACATCATCTAAAGTCAACGACAATGCGACTTCAATGCTAACTCTCACTATATAATATATATACCGAGTCTGTAAAGGATAATAACACTATGGCTATTGTGTTAGTAGATATATAGTGGTTAAAGGGCGTAATACCGGCTCCTACTGATGAGTCGCCAGTAAGCACGAAACGAATGTGCATGAGATTATACTTTCCGTTCATGCTGCCTTTGGTTTATCCTTCTGGTCACAACTGAACTAATCTGTTACTAGGTTCGCAAAACCTAATACATACTTGTATAGTCCGTATAGTTCATTAACACTACGCCTGTCCCTTTGTCTGGCTTCATGAGTCTGGTTTGTTTGTTTCGTTGTAGCTCATTTATTTCTTCTAGATCATTCATCATTTCCAGCCACACAAAAGTCAAGTGACTAATGTTTCACTGCCATATAACCATAAGGAGTGAAGAAAACCTATATAAGTTAATTTAGATAAATTATTATTGAGATTTACGAGAGAGGGAGAGGGGTAGAGAGAGAAGGGAAACCTTGCTACTATGAGTAAATTTATCAGGATAACTCACAGAAATGAGGCAAACTAAACCTCTCCACAACACCATTATGGCCAAGTTAGCATTCGGGCAAGGCGACCAGTTTATTGCCTTTGAATGTGCGCACATATTGGCCATACGCACTTCGGAGGTCCGATTTAAAGAGCGAGATGTCGTATTTTTCATTTGATTTGTGTTTTGTGGCATCTATATATGTGGCATATATATATATATATATATATATATATATATATATATATATATATATATTATTTATTAGTTTGATTTCGTTTTCTAAAAGAACTTATTAAGTAATTGCCAATTTGTTAGACGGTTATATTTTGAAATTCTATTGCGGAGTGACAGCTTTATATTTTTCAATACCGCGTTATGCGTACACGGGTTATAGCTTTACACTAACAGTTTCACAAAGATCCGATTGATCAAAATTCCCATTTCTCTTTTTGTCTTCGTTCAGGCAGGGTTTGTATTCATCCCTTTCTTCTGAAGGCTTTAACATCGTTCTTACTAACCAGTAAACAAAGATGTGATAGAATCGCAATTCCATTGGCTAGTATGAACTATGTTAGAGCCTTCGGAAGAAAGGGACGAATACAAATCCAGCCCGATCGAAGACAAAAAAGAAAATAGAAATTGCGATCAATCGGATCTTTGTGAAATTGTCAGTGCAAAGCTAAGACTCGCGTACGCAAATCGCGGCATTGAAAAAATAATTGCCAATTATTTTCCACAACCGGGTTTCAAATCGCAGCACATATGGCTCGATGGTTTGCAATCATCTAGTTGGATCCTATTTGATATATCTTGCGATCATAAACTCTAATTAGCCACTTCAGGTATGCCATTATTTAATGGACATTATCTCATCTTGGGAATTGATATTGAGTTGAAATTTCATGATAGGACATTGATTGTGTATATACTATCCTTATAAACTTAAGACTGGCAAGTATTTGACGAGCTCACAATAAGGATAAAAGCGATCTTCTAGTTGGTTTACCTGTGTTATTTGATGAAATATTTAGTTTATTCTCATAACATATCTATAAAAAAGCTCTTTTCATGAAACTCAAAAAAAACTTCTTCCAAGGTGGCATGACTTCTGTATAACATTGAGAAATCAAGGGAGGCTAGTTAGCACCTTACATCAAAGGAGCTACCAGATTATTTCTACAGGTAGGACAGGATAACCAGAAGCCTTTGTGGTCACATACTTGAAATTGGTGATGTGTGGCAAGGATGGCATAATGGATAAGTGTCAGACTTGACAAGTGAGAGAAAATAACTAAATCGGCTTAGCAATTATTCCAAATGTACTAACATATACTATGTTTATTTTGTACCTTACTATATATATATATATATATATATATATATATATATATATATATATATATATATATATATACAAAAACCGATGAATTTTAATTGTTAAACAATAAAACAAATTAAAATTTACGCTAGTTTTTATAGCTGCGTCAATAATTAGTAATTATACATATATTTCGACGTTCTCCAACAACTACTGCTTTCTTTGTTTTACATTAAAGTGTCGTTATTTGAAATAGTTTCTTTATACTAGAAAACACTGAAGCACACCTTTGAGTAAGAAAATTTAAAAAAACTATCCAGATTTAAATGTTTCTTTAATAATTTTTTAGCATAAATATGTTGTATTTATCCCCGTGAAATCATTAAGTGCGCGTCCAGAAATTGCATAAATATAAACGTTATGTAAAATTAAGTATACTGTGGTTGTAAAGCATTTCAAGAAGGCTTGCCAGAAAAAGGTGGCCAAGCACATGACAGAAAGTTCATTTAACTAATTGAAATATGAATTAGAAAAATACTGAACTATTTGACCTGAACGTTACAGCGTAGCATACATCCGTTATTCATTAACACAGAAGGAGAAGTTAATTTTTTTACTACCCGCACAAAATGAACATAAAAATGAGCAGTCACCATCCTAATTTTGAAATAACAAAAATAATGACTCAATAAATAAAATTATTTAAGAAACCGTCGACTGAACATACATTCAGAAGTGTAAAGAATAAAGTAATAATTACAATAATTAAATGTACAATTGATCAGCAATACAATCTTTAAAGTAAACCAACACACGCATATATATTTATTGAAATTAGTTATCAATATTTTTCATCCTAAAAAATAGGAAATATTTCTTTTAATTTTTCTTCTTGTAATATATATATATATATATATATATATATATATATATATATATATATATATATATATATATATATAGTTTATTTTTCAGAAGGCGGTAGAATTAAAACTAACTTACTAAATAAATAAATCATTAATTTATTAGTAAGTATATATTCATCAATCATTCGTATGATATAATTATTAATCTATCTAACTTCCTATTTGTTTACATCTTTTTTATGTCTAAACTTTTCTCTCTATATTTCTCTTTCTATCGCAAATTAACCACATTCTCATTTCTGTGTAATTCAGCTGCAATATATTCCAAAATATATCTCGCATTAACAATCAGGCACAAAATCCTTTAAATAAGCTCTGAAATATTTATAAAAATGTTTATTCTGCTAATCATTTCACCGCAAACAACTAAGATTATGGATAACTTTAATTTTGCACACTATTTCATTTATGAGTATATTGAAATACTGTAACAGATAAAAGATAGGCCGATTAAAATCTAATAGAATTAAATTTGTCAGACATCCTATTAAATGTATCATATCCTTCAATTAGACGAATAATAAATGATTAATAAAATTATTCTATTTTCCAGAATTTAAATAAAAGAAAAATCAAATAATTTTTATATGTTAATTTTAAAATGATTAATTGTATTTAAATTTATTTGATAATTCATAAAATTATCAATTGAAAGTATAACATTTCAATAATTTATCAGAGTCTGTCGATGATAAACACGAACAGTTTCTCTCTAATTGCATTTTTTCGCCCGAACGAGACATGGTCACTTCATTACACATTTAAAAACAAAAGTTTAAATTTGAAAAAAATATATGTTCCGTCAATGTTTTAAATGAATTTTTCTTTACTTATGTTGCAAAATTACTACATTAATTCTTATAGCCGTCAAGAAAAGCAGGGGTCTTAAAAAATATATAAACCATTGAAAATTACAAGGAACTTTACATTTCAAATTGCAATCATCTATTTCGTGCACTTAACTTATTGAATAATTAATTCATCAATAAGCCTTCTATATGACACATTACATATTTATCAGTCAATAGATGGAAAAATCAAATTGGCGCTTCTCTACATTCTACTATTATGATTAAATTATTAAGTTATATTTTCCTTTAAGAACTCAAGCACAGATATAAAAATAAATAATTTTTACAGATAAAGAAATATTTATGTCTTGCTACGTTTATAATAATTTTGTCAAATATAATTTAATCATTGCTAAGTTTTGAATACAAATCGGTTTATAAATCTGACTGCATTATAATTTAAATTAACCCGGATATGTCTGTTATTTCAAAAATTACTTATCTTATTCAAGAAAATCTTTAAAGAAATAAATTTTAATCTAGAATATCTCCAAGCATTCTTTAATCTGAAATTTTTTGTAGTGTCATTTTCAAAATATTTGTGTGCTTCGACCCATTATCGTTTAAATGTCAAAGAAAAAATGACAGAATTTTAAATTTTAGTAATCTTCAATTCTTTAGAATAAAATAACTGCTAAATATTTATTGGTCTCGCATCATCAATGAATAATTCCTCTACGTCAACATCTTAACGCTTAAAGGCAAATATCAGGACAACAATTTCATTGCATCAATATGGACATTTGACAAGAAGTTCTTGTCCCTAAAATTTTGCTCATAAAGGTAGTTAACCATCAGGAAAATGTTTTAGTGACATAACTTATAATCAATTTGGTATTTAAAGCTAGATTGATTGCTCTTATAAGGTCGTTAAAGCGAATGAATGCGATATGCCCATTAAATTAATGGGGTGAAAAGAGGTCATGATTGACCTCATATTCAAATGAACATATTTGTCTCTTCCAATAGTCTAAAGGATGTCATATGTATATTTTAATAAAATAAACTAGTTAAAATGAAATTGAAATAAATTCCATTTTAACGTGAATGATTAAATAATTGTGTGTATTTGCACTCATAGCGTCATAATACATGTAAGTAATACGTAATTTGCTGCTTTTCTTCGCTAAGTGAACCCTTACCTTGTTCTAAGTAGCTCAAAACGATTTTGTGGATTTCTGGGAGGTTATTTTTAATCAGGTGAACGACTGGGTGAATTATATGATATTTATTCGGTAGACGTTGTTGTCAATAAGTCTCGATATTGAAAAGTTTCCGAAAATGGTCCCTGCTGCTTTATAGTTTTGCGGTTGCAACAGTCTTTGTTTCAATGTGGTCTGACTACATTTCTGAAACCTATAAAAAATGATTTTAATAGCGTACAACATTTGCTTTCATGCATGAAGCGGAAAAGGTCAGCTAATGAGGTTTAAGTGAAGCTTTGGAATACATAATTAAATCTAAAATTTTTACTTCAATAAATTGTGTTTACTAAATTTTACCGGCTAGAAATAAATAAAATATAATTATATGAAATAGCTTTCAAACAACATAGACAAACTTAAATGAAAATAAATTTCTAATAAGAAATATTAAAGTTGTGTTTGGGCAATGAAATTGTTTTTAAAATAATTTAATTTAATTATTCTGCATAGAATACGATAGATTTATATTAAGATAAAATTATGTTAAATAAAAAGTTAAATTAAACCAAACTGGTCTTAATGGAACAAAATTCCGTAAAATTTAATTGTGTACTGGTATTATGCAATAAACAGAAGTGGTTTAGCAAACAAATTTTTCGACAAATTACGTAAAAAGTTGAATGGATCGCAGTTTCGTCATCTATAAAAGCGTGTAAGAGAGACAGCTACGACATTTTAGCTAAACTTATAACTTTTTGGTTTTGGAATGGAAAACAAGGAAGGTATCCAGCGCTTTTGGTCTTTCTGTCATTTAAAACTGAACTACGCCGTCCACTATAATGTCAAATGTGGTGAACGTAATAAATTAACGCCTCACGTGACTTCCTACAGAATATAAACCGAAACTCTGTTTATGTTAAAATTTGAAGAGACAGAACGTTTGCAAGCCCCAACAGAATCTCGGAATTACTAGTTGATAATAATCTGTGAGCATTTGTCGCTGTGATACGAGGTACACCACGGAAAAGTAATGTATCCTTGAAAGATTTTTTTTGCAGATGTACAAAGAAAGCTTGCTATGCAATGCTTTGGTTTATGTGTATATTGTTTTCAAACTTAATAAAAGTAATCCCTAATTAGGTTTTTATAATGCAATACTTAAAAAGGAAATCGGAGTAATTCGAATATTAAAAAAAATATGGGGACGAAGTTGACATCATAGCTGGAATTTATTCTTCTAAACGTTAAACGCCCATTAGATTTTGGTCAAACAATTTGCTTACTAAGCAAAGATGAATATCGTACATAGTTCAAGTAACTTCATGCGTGAAACGTGTCTTAGTTTTCTTGTTTATAGTGCTGGACAATATGTAGTTCTTTGTGATAAAGCTTTGTAATCCTGATTGAAATCGATAAAATTATTGTCTAATTTCATCAACAATGTCATCAGTAAAAGAACAATAATTTTTCGGGAGGCAACTAAAAAGTTGAAACGTTTCATAATGAAGTTTTTGGAAGAAAATGTAGAGTAAAGAAAAGAGATTGCATTAAAACAAATGTCCAATGACTTAAATACTTGAATTTATATTAATTGAGGAAGTTGGAAACCCAGAATTTTGTGCAACTACAAGTGAATTCAAGCTTTACTTCTGCTGGTAAAAATGAATTATTCTTATTTCAAGAAAAATCAATGTACTTGATTTATTTTGAATTGCGTATAATGCATATGTTTTAAAAGATGTTGGTTAATGTGCAGTGTTGCAAATGAAAAGACAGATTTTAATGAGTTATCGGCTTTGGCTAAGAAAGTTCATGAATTTTTAATCATTGATTTAATATCTTATGGGACATCCCTATTTCATTAATTTTATGGGAAATTTCATATACGTGTAATATTGTCTTTATCCAGGACTGGTCTATTTTATATTTAGCTTTCTTATTTATGTTCACATTTTCAATTTTTCAATTTTACTTGTATTTATTAAATTTTATTTATGAAAAAGGTTGAATTCCCTGTCATATTTATTATGTTATATGATTTAAAATCAAATTTCTAAGAATTTTATAGTTGATAATCTTCCATTTTTTTAAACCAAATAGTTACAGAAAAAGTTGTTATTCAATATTTGTTAGTTTATAATAATAATAAAAAATTAATAAATTAACAGAATTAATACGAATACTAGTATAATATTTAAAATTCCCGGATCAGAACTCGATCAAGTTCCCTCAATTTAAGGATAAGAATTATGATAGTCCAGAGAACGTCTCCTGAAATAAAAAGTATAAAAATATCTTTCACAATATTAAATTATATTAAATTATAATTAATTGTATTCGAAAAACAGTTGTAAATCTCCAAATATAAATACCAACTGGCCGCAAATTATGACTTGATATCAAATGTTATATGACTGTCTTTTAATAATAAATCATAACTTTATTGTAAATATCTATATTAAATTGTAATTTATCGTGATACCTGTAGCGAAATCACATATTGAAACACAAATATTTGGACTAGAGATATATAGAACATTACAATGGTTTTATTAATCACAAAACATAAAATATTATTATAGAAATATTCTACCAAGAGTTTTGCAAGTTCGCGCATCTTGTTAAAACGGTAGTTTATGTTCATTGCGCGTAATTTAACGTAATTTAAATAATGGAAACATATTTCTTGTATATGCATTTAAAAGAAGTCAATTATATTTGAAATAAATCCTTTAAAAAATTGCTTTTTTAATTATGTTTTGCCTTGTCATGTTCATCGCCGAATTTCGTAACGACACCCGCTGTGTTAAATAAACCGCATTTAAACTGCATTAATATTTTTACTAGGAAATATGTTTGACTAACTGAGGCAGCGACAGTTTCTCCTAATGACCGGCTAGTTAAATTACAATCTTACTGATTGAATTTATGGTTATAATACATAAAACTAGATTTAAAAATATTTTTTTACTGATATAACGGAAAGCTTAATGAATAGAATACTGAATGGCAGAACATTTGTCTTATTCATTATTTTTCTAATCAACATTTTTAGCATTACCTCTTTATTAACAAATTGGTTAAAATAGCACCAGAAAAATATGCCATTGTTTGTAATCTTTCCTACGGTCGCGATTCGTGCTTACTGGCGACTTATCGGTAGGAGATGGCCTTTTGTTTTGTCCAAATGTCCGCCTCATTTAACTAAATAAACACTGTTGGCTTGGGGCTTAGTGCTTGTTCCCACTATAGTGTCACAAGTGAGCATAAAACTCGTATATGCATATGAATAAAAACGGTATATTCATGCAAAATTAAACATATCGTGCTGGTTTTATTTGAATTAATTAGTCACGCGGTAATTTAAATTTTATTATTCAGTATTATGTATATAACTATCATTGGATAATAGACTGACTTAATTATTCTCATTCCATATGCCAGTCTGCCTAACCGACTGGTTGATATTTGCGATGTAATTTTGGATGTGGAAAAAGTTTGGCGGGTTCAGATTAGTTGTTCTTTATGTGATACGGAAAATATTGCCTAATCTACAAAGGTAGCTGTTGATACTTTAAAATATTTTGTTCCTTTCACATAATTTCCCAACGGAGCATAAGGTCACTTAACTAATAGCTAACTTCTATTTAACAAAATAAAGTCGGAATTAAATTTAAATCTACGAGATTGCCACTTTTACTTGACTCACTTTTTTCGACAAATTTCCCAGTTTTCTCCTTGCGACCAGCAGACTGCAACTGGAGAGAGGCCTGTAAATAAAACGGATTGAAGCTCTTCTGTCTAGAATTGAATCTTGCAGAACTATCTTTGGCGTTAAGTAGTAAGCTTTTATCTACAATGGTCACGCCCAAATTGAATGCACATGCTAATCTAATATTTCGTAACTGCATCCGTATGTGCATACATATACGGACTTATAGGCAAAAAAGAGTAGGCTACTGAAGAGCCCACGCCTAGAGCTCAATTTCAATCAGGCCTAATAACCTGAAACTATTTGTTTCCAAATTTACACAGATTAGCTCATCCTGATTACCTCTGACTTGTGAGTAGCGCGCGGCATAATGAAAAAACCACACGAATTGGTTGGTAATTTACTTGAATAAATAAGTGCATTCATTACAAATATTGTGACACGTTGGCTATTCGGAAAAAGAACTAACTTTTTGGTTGAACTAGAAAATCGTTCATTGCACGAGTAATAAGTGTGATTATTTAAATTAAGTTCAATGAATTCAGTTAATCACATAACGCATTCTATTAGTGGTTGTCCAATTCAGCAAAGCTACAGTGATTTACAAATTTGAACACATGTCAAACATGCATGATATTCAGCGAAACACGGGAAAGCCGACCAGTGGGTTTTAAAGTAATGAAAGACAGCTTTCTCCAACATTGGACACATACGCGTTGAAATTGTCTACAATTACAGCTGCAAAATTTCTTTTAATTACGTTTGCGATCTTGCAATAAACACCTGACCCATAATGTCTATACATTTGTCAGTATAGACTAATTATTGTATGATGTGGAAAAAGCCGGTTTTGTCCTTATTGGGAACTCATCACGTACTGTCCAGAATTTGCCACCAACAGGGTTGGAACCTGGGTACGTCTGCTTTGGAATCTGGTGCTCTAACCACTGAGCCACTGTGCCACACACCACACAAAAAATCAGTTATGTACTAACTAATGTGTCTTGGTTAATTTTTCCTTTAGTTAGGGCCTTTATAGTATCCCGTTAGCCCTAAATTTCCAACCAACCATTCCCAATCTGTCATTATAGAACAGATACAACGTTGCATGGGGAAGTGGTATTGAAATGAACACACACCTAATTAAATGAACATTGGTTGGTTGGGCGGTGATGACAATTACTTTTAATCTAGTTTGTGATTTTGATATAAACACCTGGAAATTTGAAAGCAGTAATGAGCAGAACATTATTGTGGCTTTTTGTTAAATCATATTAGATAATTTTTGTATAATTTCTTGTTGTAACTGATTTAAATAAAAACAAATTAAAAGTTTTCTAGCATACAATATACACTTGATTTTTCGAGTTTAAAAGATTGCAAACCGAATGATATTTACTCTTATTGGCAAGTATTTATGCAGTTCGATCTTTTTCGGTTATCATAAGAAACCAGGTGGAAATAAATGCTGTAATGAAGCCCAAAAGATTAATTAAAATTCTTGTTATCAACATAAATGCAAAAAATATTTGTTAACATGAAAAACATCACAGGACTGAAGTGGAATATGTAAACAAATTCTTATGGTGAAAAAGTAGAATTTTTGCAGTCTGAATCACTATCAGGTAAAATGTTTACGAGAATTTAAATCCAAATGACATTAACTCACAAAGTACTTTTATCGTGCTTTCGTAACAAAATAAAATATAAATATAATTTATCTAAATAGCTAAAATGTAATATTTGAATTACGATATATAATATAATGACAAATGTTATCAATAATCATTTTGAGAAAATGTTAACCAGATTATAGTCCCCTTAGCTATATTGCTCAAATGGTTTTTTATTGAAATATTAGTTATGATTCTTAAATTGATAGGTGCTTCATCTATGCGGCTAGGAGTATTTTAATTTAATAGCGCAAGGAAATATGACAATTAGTTGTAGAAAAATAATGCCTCGAAATATTTAAAAGCATATAATGTTCTGTGGAACAAGAGAAAAAATGGATTTTTAAGCAATCTAATGTAATTTAGGGCAGTTGTAATAAATTGGAAGTGGCTAATTCTAGCTAAACGCTGTGACCCTAAATTAGGCCATATTCGCGTTTTTCACAATTTTGGGACTGGAAATGGACTTTGAATTTTCGCTGGTGGCCACGCAGCCCTTAGTATACTTTCGCAATTAGGAGAGCAGACGACTAAGAGGCGCAATGTAGATTTAGTCTCGGTGAGGGGTTTAGATCCTTACCCACCAAGCGGCTGCATGTGTCCGTTTCAAAAAGTGCAATAACCATGCTCCGGTAACCGAAATAAAGACTGAATTATTTGGTTTATATCGTCTTTGCTTAGGCAAGCTAGTGAACAGGACTAAAATTAAATAACTTAAAATTATTTCAAATTGCCAATTTTAATTTCAATGAAAGCATTGAAAAATTTTAACAATTAATATATTGTGGTGTGCATATATGGCGATAAAGAAAGGACGAAATATACTTGGTCGTGTACAGTTAGTGGATTATGTATATTGCGCGATTATTTACGAAAAATATTTTGCTAGATACGTTTTAAAACCGGTAAATATGACAAACAATGGATGTTTCAATCGAGCATTGACAGCGAGCCCAGTGATAAAAAATACTTCAATCAAAGTTACCGATCTTGATATAAAAGCCTGACCCCCTAAGTACATAAATTTGTCAGTTTAAATTAAAAATTGTATAGTGTGGAAAAGGTAATTCATCCAGTAGAACAGGTTCGTCCTTATCAAGCGGTGTCTGCAACTAATTCTGGCCATTATGTGTTGAGTTCCCGATATGGACGAAACCGGTCTATTGAATGAATTGCCTTTTCTAGACTATACAATTCTTAGTTTTTACTGAAAAATGTATTTACTTAATGGGTCAGGTGTTTATATCAAAATCGCAACCTTGATTATAGTAATCAATGATTCTTTAGTAGAATAACTTTAAAATTCAAAAATATTTTTAAACATTTCACGAATAAGACTACAAAATATTACATTTTCACATTCACCGATTGTTTTCTTGTGTTAACAAATGAGGTTTAGAGTTGGTTTTCAGATTAAAATAATGTAATATACACTGCGTTTTGATCTATATTTCGTATGTATACACCGTGTTCTGGAGATAAGAAAGTAAATTTGAAACGCGTCCGTCCATGCAATAGACTTTATACATTATATTTAATTAGTGTACTTGAATAAAATATTTTTTATTTGTTTCTGAAAAAGTAATTTAAGTAAATGCAGTCACTGCTCACAAAACCATTGATTGCTTATAAATAATCATAGTTTGCCTAAAAATAAAAAAGGCATATAAAGATGTTATTTATAAAAAACATTAATCGATATTAGCCACGAATATTTATAATCAATATTGATTAATTATTTGAATCATCCAAATTACATTCTTCTATTATTTAAGGTTATGCATACAATTGAAGAACAACGTAAAATAAGAAGGATTTTTATCTGAAGAGATCATGCGAAATTTATTGCAATCATGAACTAACTGCTTAGTGCAGAATTACATTGAGGTCAGAAGGTGAAACCATATTCTCGTTCCATTGCATCATTCTACAATATATACTAAGACGGAATAGGAGATTATCTGCGAAATTCTAATTGGATATGTCTGAGGTTGCTTTCGTTCAAATCAATGCTTTGATAAAAACTATGTTAGTTAATTTAGCGGATGTGAATGGATATTTCTGAATTTGAACAAGATCTAAAACTAATAAACAATACAGATTTAGATGAAACTTATAGTGAGAGTTGCGACATAAATAAAAGTCGAGTTTAATGAAGAAGAATCAAAATGCTTGACTGAAGGAAACCAGATTTGTCTTTTTTCTATATAGGAAATATCACAGCTATTACTTAATTATTTATATAACATTTAAATAACAGCCTTTCTCTAATAATTTTATAAATTTTCTGTCTGAAAACATGTCTGACGGAAAATATTACTAGTAACTATAATAACATTGCATCCTTTTTGAGCTTGTCAACTCAAGGCAATTTTTTTAAACAACGCAATGTATAGAAATTTGTCTGGGTTTATGCATTATTTAGTTATTGTCTAACGTAAACTGAGCCAATTTATGTCAACAGCCAAAGATAAATAAATTATATATACTTATTTGGAAATTCGATAAAATTTCGTTACATTAATGTAAAAATGGCATTAATACCAAACATTTTAAATAACATTGATTGATAATAATAATTAAAAAAATATATGATAAAAAAGTCATAGCAGGACAACTGTTTTGATTATTGGATGTGTTGGGAAAATTGTTTGGTGGTCATATTATCTAATCAAATAAAACGCCCCAGCAAGTAAAGACAAAGATCCTGAAGGCAAGTAGGTTAGAGCAGTTACTATCAATGGGACATTTATTAAATTGATTTTTGAACAATTGAAACACCGTTAGATACCGCTTGTGGCGGAGAACTGATATATATTAAATTACGTATTAAGTGTTGCGTACCTAGTAACAAATTAGTTCAATTATGACCAGAAGCATAAATACAAGACAGCATGAACTGATAGTACAATCTCATGTGCACATTCATTTCGTGTTTACTGGTAACTCCTCTGAAGGAGCCGGTCTTACGCTCTATTCCTGTTATAAATTTGGAAGAGGAATGTGGAAAAATAGAACTATACAATTTCCTATACGAATGTGTAAGCATAATATAAAGTCATGGCAATGCGACTTTAATACTAACTCACTCTATATAATATATATATATATATATATATATATATATATATATATATATATATATAGACATATATACCGAGCCTGTAAAGGATAATAACACTATGAATATTTTGTCAGTATCCGATACAATATTATGGTACTAACCCAATAGTTGCTGAGTTGGTACATGGTACAAACATGATGGATTTCAATGTGTGCTAAAGTTCACCAAAATTGAAAATTACTACTATTTATGAACACCTGTTACTCCAGTAAATACATACACTCTAGACTTGAGCGATATAATTTATCTCTTTACCCGATAATCAAGATATCATTAAATAAAATTAATAAGTGTTAGATACTGCTTGTGGCGGAGAACAAATATATATTCTGTTATGTGTTAGGTGTTCGGCATCTAGTAATAATTTAGTTCAAATATGACCAGAAGGATAAGACAAAGACAGCGAGAATGGAAAGTATAATATCACAAGTAACCAGGAAACAAATGTGCACGCGATAATATTTACTTTTCATGCTGTCTTTAGTTTATGTATCTGGTCATACTTAAACCTATTTGTTACTTGGTGCGCAACATATAATACATAATTTAAACACTGGTTTGTCCTCATTGTGTTAATTGCCACCGATAGAAATTGGTCAAGTTTAGCTCGAACAAGGCACATCGGCCAGTCATTTAGTAGATTCATATCAGAAAAGCTTTTACCACCAGACGAAAATTTAAAAAGGCATTCTATAATGTACTGATTTTCTTTAACTCCATCATATTAACTTAATTACTGCAGAAGGAGAATAAGAAATTCGTATCGTTAAATTTCAAAATGCTGTCAAAATTAACATTCCTTATAATATAAATTTTACTAGAGAGCTCAAATAAATTACACAAAATTAAACTCTTTTGAAACGAATCAGCAAGCCCAACGTCTATTTATTATAATAGCCTCCAAATAGGGAAGCATACGCACGTATTATACCATAAATAAAATCGTAAACGTTTCGTTGGCATAAATATATATAGACAATACATTTAAACATTAATTGATTGCGCGGGTGGTGGTAACATTTCTTTCAATGAACTTTGTGAGCTTAAAGTAAACATCAATCCCATTTATTTTATTTCACTGGAATTTCGCGTTTTACAGGTAATATGTCATGTTTAGTTACATATGTATGTGCACCATTTTATTTCGCGCGCAGAAAGTTGTTATGTGCTCCGATAATCAAGAGTTCATTCTTCTACTGTATTTGCCTAACTATGATTGCCCACAGGTACAATTGTAATTGGATATATATATTTTAAAATGAAGCCATTAATTGCCTTAAAATCAAATTCAGGCGAAACACAAAATTTGATGCCGCTTTAAACATTCATTTGGATAGCGCAAGTCACTTTTATATCTTTCTTGTCTTCATATATTCTGCAAATGGGTTTAGTGCATTATAAGACAAAGAAAATTTTAGTCAATCATTGCAAACTATTTTGAGCAAAACTGCAGTGTTCTTTATGTGCTATATAGCTTATAACCTCTCATTTTATACAGAAAACCTATTTTTGAAGCAGATTTGCGGACGTTAAATAAATTCAAATTCAATAACTTTATTTAAACCATCACGCGAAATCGCATAAATCCTGCCATTTACGTGTAGTGATGCGTTTCCAAACTCTATGGTAATAAAATTAAACGAACATTGGTTGCGCGGGAGGTGATAACATTTACAATTATCAAGTTAGCGAACTTGATATTAATACTTTACCCATTAATTACATACATTTATCAGTATAATCTATGAATTGTACAGTGTAGAAAAGACAATTCATCCAATAGACCAGTTTCGACTTTATTGGGAACTCATCACGTACTGGCCAGAATTTGTCGCGGACAGGACACGAACCTGGGCACATCTGCCTCGGAATCTGGTGCTCTAACTACTGAGCCAATCTGTCGCACACTACATACAATTTTCAGTTATATAATAACTAGCATATCTTGTTTAGTCTTTTCTTTAAGTGGAGTTCATATTGCATCCATTTCCAAATAACCATCACCAATCTGTCATTACTGAACAGACACCGCACTATATAAGGCAGCGGTGTTGAAGTGAACGTTTATTTAATTAAAGAAATATTGGTTTCGCAGGCGATGACAAAATTTACTATATTCAAGTTTGTGAACTTCATATAAACACCTGACGCATTAAATGTATGTAAGCATGTTTGGCGGTATAAACTAGGAATTGTATAGTGTAGAAAAGGTAATTTATCCCGTAAACTCGTTTTGTCCTTATTTGGAATTCCTCACATACTTGCCAGTATTTGCCACGGTCAGGGCTCGAACCTGGGCACGTGTGTTTCGAAATCTGTTGCTGTAACCACTGAGCCACCCTGTCACACTCTACATACAATTTTGAATCATATACTAGTATGGTAGTAATTGGAACAAGTCGCGTAACTGAAAAACACAAATCAATTTACAGGAATCGGATTAGCACTTAAAAGTCTAAAATGCTACACTCACCTGAATGAAGATTCACCTGCATTGTACCAGACAGGATTTTTGGTTGCGTGGTGTTTTCGTGGATTTCCCTATATACTTACAAGTCATTAAATTTTGTAAATATTAAAAAGCTGTTTCACCAATCATATGCGGTATTTACACAGTCGTAGAAGAAAGTTAGACTAAAGTTTTAACTTCGAAAATAGCAGCATAATATTGGAAGACAGCGTCTAAAGCAAAATCTGAATTTTATATTATTCGGTCAAAAATGAGTCCAATGAATGGCGACTGTATTCACAGTTACACGTTATACCGAACATAAAAAGCTATGAGCCCTCATTGGTTTCACTTTTCTAATTTGGGGAAATTTTACAAATAAATAAGCAATCATATTGTTCATAACATAAGAGAATGAGCAAGCTTTGGTTTTAGGCATTTAATTAACATACAACTTATAAGCAAACATATTTTATAATGGGAATAAAAATATCCTTCGTGATTTATAATATTTCAGGGTATTTTGAACACTTTTTGGCTATTTAATCTTTAGATGTTTTTTAACGAAAAAAGTTTAAAACTTATAATAAGTGCAGTCTGAACTATGCTGTTAATGTACAACGTAGGTTTACTCAGTCACCTGTAAATAAGACTTAACGTGTGTGCTTGATTTAACTCATGCCTCGTAATCAATGTTATGGAACTATATCAGCGAGGCGAAAATTTCAGCACAGAACATTGTAACAATAGCTATCTGACAGTATATAAAAATCTTATTATATTATTCTTTTGGCCAGCGACCATTATGGTCAACTCACAAATTTATATCATTTTGCCACCGAAATATTAGAAGACGCTTGTATGCACATCATTTAAATAACCTGACTTATTAAATAGTTGCGTAAACCGCACTCGAGTTTTGCTGCTAAAGCTGTTTCGTATTTTCGCTACTTTGTCTATGGCATTCAGATAAAGTTTAAAAATGTTAATACACTCTTTCATAAGACAAGAATACCTTTTTTGTGGACTCAGCTACATTGAACAAATTTATCCTTTACAATTTGTCCTCAAATCCGTATAATTAACGTATATATATATATATATATATATATATATATATATATATATATATATATATATATATATATATATATGTGTGTGTATGTGTGTGTGTGTGCGTATCTTGTTGAAAATTTCTAACAAAGCAGTGGACTGAAATATGAAGATGTCTGATTATTAAATTTTTTTTTCAATTTAACATTACTTTAACCGAAAAGCAGATCATGTAGCGATTTCAATTCAGCCTTTTCTATGCACTCGCAAATTGAATTTATAAATAAATCTTGATGTTGCGCAACTTGATCCCATAGGGCAGTTATTCAAAGCAATGTTTTGAAGGACATCGTCTGCTTGTTAAAATTCAACACTAAATTATATAGATAATTTTGAAAAGTAATTGGTAGTGCAAACAATTAATCCAGCAAACTTGAAATGGGAAACCTTCAAGCTGAGACGTGAACAGACAATTCAATAATCCATATTCATACCATACACGACCTTCTTCCGTTTAGTTAGCGAAGGTTTAACAATGTTGTATGAGATATCTATTGACGGTGATTTCCAATGATTAATATGAACGATTTTGAAGCCTTCGGAAGAAATGAACGAATATGCAATCATCCTGATTGAAGGAAATGTTGATCAATCGGAACTTTGTGAAACTGTTATTGAAAAGCTACTACCTGCGTACGTAAAACGCGGCATTGCAAAATATGAAGTTGGCACCCCGTAAAAATTCAAAGGATATTTATGCATATACTTTTTTGTAATAATTTTGTTTTGCGCACTACCATCTCTTGAAATTTAAATACATCAGAACGATTTTTTTAAATTCTGTAGTCTAAATTGCGTTCAAGCTTCAATTTTGGCAAACTGGAACGGTGTTGTTGTAATGAATGTACCGTCTAGTCCATGCAAGTTTTCGATATATTTTCTATTTTCGACTACCATATTCCTATCTCATTTGGTGGGTACTACTGACGACATTCATAAAAAAGCTAAATTTTTTTCACAGACAGAAGTTTAAAAATATACGTGTGAGGTCAATGAAAATTAGTTTTTACTGACTGACATTGTGCGATTTTACTTTATTTGCGATTTAAAATTCCTGTGAGGCAATTCAACTTGGAGGAAACGATGCGAATTATTATAAAATTTCTTGCGTCATTAGTCACCTCGAGCAAGCCAAACCATTTAACGTAAGCGCGACCAATGTAGATAGACCGAGCATCTTGTCGCAAGTAAGGTCGACAAAGTCAATGATCAACACTACACAGCACACATTGCAATGTCAACCTGTTGTGTTGTTAATAGTATTGATTTCATAAATAAATTAAAATCGCACCATGTCAAGAATAAAATAACGATTTCGTTCGACGTCAGATATATATTTACAAGCACTCTTGTTTAGAGTAATAGCGCTTTTTAATGTTGGCTAATAGAAAGAAACCAATCACCATTCCTCATACACACAAGTTACCAAATAATTCTCGGCAAAAAATGGATTAGAGTTATTCAGTTAAATATTACTTTTTAACATTGCGCGCAAACTGAATGAACGGTGACTAGCAGTCCGTTAAATAGTTAACTTGACGATGTTTACATATTCTACCTTGAAATATCACAATTAAAACTACTTTTTCAAGAATACTTCCATAAATGTCTGAGGTATGCTGATGAAAGTCTTTTCATCAGGTAGAACAGTTTCATCCTTATTGAGAGCTCATCACGTGGTGTTCAGAATTTACCGCGGACAGGGCTCAAACTTGGGCATGTCTACTTTGTAATCTAATGCTCTAACCACAGAGCCACTCTGTCGCATACTCCACACAGTTTTCAGTTACATAATAACTAATGTTTCTTGGTTAGATTTTCATTTAGTGGAAGCATATATAGAATACCTTTAGATATAATGCTACGCCTGACCAACCCAAATCTGGCATTTTACAATAGACAACAAGCTATTTTGGCACGTGGTTTTAAATTGAACATTTATATATTTAAATATTATTTGCGCGGGAGGTGATTAGATCAAGCTTTGGCAAAAAAACCCTCTCAGTCTAATGCATTTCTTTTCTTTGGCTTATTGGTATTGAGACAGTAAAAATGTAATCTAAAGCATAAAGTAATATGACTTCACATGCTGTTCGGGCAGAAAATTTTTTAATACAACACTGTACAAAATAACGAAAAAAATAATTTGATATAGAATTTATTCTACAGAATGAAGAAAATCTGTTTTGAAGAATTTCAACGTCATAAATTGGTGGTATTCAAGACAACTTTATTCGAAAATGCAAATTGCGAAATGAAGGTTTAGCGAACATAAAGTATAAACAATGGAAAAATATCATTAAATCCGTATCAAATGCAAAGCTGTTATATATATATATATATATATATATATATATATATATATATATATATATATATTATGTCCATGCCTTTTAATAATACACAGTTTATTTCTAATTAGGAAGAAAGAACACATTAATAACAAATTTATCCACTTTGTTGTTATTGTGCTTTCTTCTCTCTCTATATATATATATATATATATATATATATATATATATATATATATATATATATATAAATATCTAATAGAAGAATTAAAAATGCGATGACATCTATGTTGCATGTGGCATAATATTTGGCTTATTATACAGCTAAACATGTGATAATATATTTCAAAGACATGTTAAAAAAACAGTACAATATTAGGTATTTGTGCAAGTGCAATATCTGCGAAGTGCACTATTGCGATCAGAGAGTCCGATTAATAAAGGACGGAAATTCAAATGCATATTAGATTAAACACAGCGAAAAAATTTGACAAATTTTCTGCACTATCTGAATGCATTATTTATAAAAATCGCACTTCAAATTTAGACGGATTTCCAAGTGTTTTTCTACGCAAGAAATTAAAATTTGTTTTGCGCAACGAAAGCTGTTATATACTGCATAATTAAACATCAGCGAAATAATCGAACGAATATCTTGCATGATTTGAATATTAACTGGTAAATTGATTGTGTGCGTAAGTTCGTGTGTGTGTGTTTGTGTGTGCGATTGCCTCGGTGTGTTCCTGCTTCCTGTTTGTTGTTGGCTAAGGGCTGGATTTAATCCAGCGCCACCTTCTTTGTTTCCGCCAGTGGCTACATAATAATTGAGTTTTGGCAAAAAGAAAATTGACATTTTAAAGTGTTCGATATATACCCGCGTTATAATATATTTGTGCTGTACTTATTTGATTTATTTATCTATTCAAATTTGAAATCCTTAATTGCTTTTTAGGCTTCTCTATCACAGGTAGCGTTTTACCAATTCATACCGCTTCTTTTTTACCTGCTCTTTTGTGTTTTACGTAAATTAAGTAAATATATATATAAAGCATATTTGAGAGATTAAGTAAGGTAAATTGAAAATTGATTGATTTTTATTTGCCATTTCGATTTAAACAGATTTCTAAAGTACATTTTTATTCAGCTGTTGTTAATTACCGCCGTATTGTTTCTCCGCTTATGCAATTAAATCGGTACATCATAGGCAAATTCGACATTAATTGGTGCTTTTTATAGTGTAAGGCAAATTATGTGGCATATTCAACAAACAAAGTTTAACTTCAATAATTTGCTTCGTGATATAAGCATCGGCTCAATCAAGTGTCCAAAAATAAGGCAAATGTTTTTTCGTCATGACGAAAAAGGTAAAATTTTTACTTTTCTAACTTAACTCTAAATGAAGTGGAGAAGGTTGCACAATAATTTTGCGTAGTACCTATAGTGTAGGGGATTCCTATCTCTCTCCAATTAACTATTTCGGACAAAATAAAATTCTTCTTCCTGTTAATCTGTTTTTTGCATTTGTTTATTATGTTAGAACAGTTCAATATATTGTGTTAGTAACTACATAATGAAGATTGCATTCATTGAACAGCGCACTAGAAAAATTAGACCGCGATTATTATCAAAGCAATAGATTTTGGTTAGTAAACGCTTAAGAAGAGACGAATGTTTACAGTCTGCAATAAAGCATCTAACGTGATAAATTACAATTGATATATGTATTGTTAATGTAAGTTTACGTAGAAAAACGCGAATGCATTGTCTGATATTTCGCACCGTCATCAAATATTCAAAGATATTATGTCTCGAGTTTAGTCTCGTTGACGGTCTCGGATATAAATGACAAGCCTTCTAAAAGAAAGACGGATTGATTTCGATTGAGAATATATGGCAGTGGAAGTCATACGAGAGCAGAGTGTACGTAGTCATTTCTTTATTAAGACATTTAAGTTGCCTAGATTAATTGACCCTTAAATGACGTTGATTGGTTCAATAAAAGCTATTTAAAGTGCGACATAATTTGAAGAAAATAACAAATAGTAAAAACTATTAATCATCAATTAGAAGATGTGCTATTTACGGCTTTTGGGGTTTCAGTTTTAAGCTGGAAACACATGACAAACAAAAGCATTGACTAGTATCGTCCTATTATTCCACATTCTTCACCCAAATATATAGTGGTTAAAGGGCGTAATACCGGCTCCCACTGATGAGTCGCCAAAAAAACACGAAACGAATGTGTATGAGATTATACTTTCCGTTCATGCTGCCTTTGGTTCATCCTTCTGTTCACAACTGAACTAATTTGTTACTAGGTTCGCAACACCTTATACATACTTGCATATATGTTAGTTCTCCGCAACAAACAGTATTTAACCGTTATATATTAAAAGCATTGAATTTTGTGTGTTAGATGTTAAGCACCTAGTAAGAAATCAGTTCAGTTGTGACTAAAAGGAAATACCGAAGACAGCATGAACAGAAAGTATAATCTTGTCTACTTTCGTTTCGTGCTAACTGGTGACTCATCAGTAGGAGTCGGTTTTGCGCTCTTTACCCACTTTATATTTTGGTGAAAACATGTAGAAAAATAGGACGTCCAATTTTTTCGAATTATTCACCCTAGTATATAGCGTTATCATGAAAGATAAGTGCCAGTTATTTCTTTGCGATTGGGATTGCTCAATTTTATTATTAAAATTGTATAAACTTTCATCAGCTGTCCCCATTGTTCTTACATCATAAATGATTTCGAGGGCAAAACTTGCAGTCCTCTTGTGGGCTGCAATCTGAAAGCCGCACGAGCTTTGTGTCACAACTCAAAAACGGTAGACAACAATTATATATTACGTGGTTGATAATAATGAAGTTTAAATAAAGGTTAACATTAACATTCTACATAAATAGCCGTATAAAATAGTATTGTTTAAGGTAGCAAAGAAAAGTGATCTGGCAGGACGGCTATGTATTTAATGAGAACTCTTCAAGTACTGTCCAAACTTTTCTCCACAAACGGGACTCAAACCAGGACACATTTGCTTAAGAGTCTGTGACACTATACTCTGTGCATCACTATCGCAAATGCACAATTTTCCACAGATTAAATAAAGTTGGTTTGCTTTGAAACCCAGCTTATAATTCCTCTATTGAAGTTTACTGTTAGAGTGCATTTAAAATTGAGCGTAACGAAATGATATTTATCGACTAAATATTAGGTTTGTTTAAAAAGTAGTTCTGGCTCCTTGGGTTAAATTACCAGGAAGCATGAAAGGCATGTAACAAACAAGATTAATCGATTTAATTAATCTGTCTTTTGCATATCCACTTGGTGCTGTATGAGTAAACGCCTTACAATGACGGCCAGTACGGTAAATCAAAACTTTGGCATACATAATTATTACAGCAATGCCCCTCACATGGTCATTGGCACTTAATTCAAAGCTAAAGCTAGGAACTACTAGGGAGCTGCCAAATGAAGACTAAAACACGATAAAGTCAAATATTGATTTAAAAATGTGTATTGCAAATCGACTTGGTACAACAACTTGATTTGTAGTTTTGGATTTCAGTTAGAATGCTAGAGCTCTACGTGCCATCTGGGTGTGTAGCTTTTACTTGAATAAGCCATTCCTACATATGCCTGGTAGCGGTCGTCGGAGAAAATTAGTTTCGTGGGCCGTGCTCATGATTAATATCAGACCTCTTTCCAATGGGTGATGTGAGAAGGCTAAGTCGAATTATCATACGTGTATAGTAAACAATGTTGCAAATTAATTTAAAATTCACTGTTCGTCAAAATTGACCGTGCTCTAGACGGCAACAAAATAAAATATTGTCAACACAAGTTAATATCTAGGCACAAAAGCAAAGTCATAATAAACACAATAAATAAATCCAGAATGTCTTAGCAGAACAGTTAGTGTTTATGTATAAATGGTTAAAACACACAAAATATAAATCCAGAATGTCTTAGCAGAACTGTTACAGTTTTCGTATAAACGATTGAAAAACACAAAATATATATCCTGGCTTTGAGCGTTAAATCACATAAATCCACTGCATGCTACCGGCGTATTTCGCGCGGGTGTCTATTATTATTAAACAAAACCCTATTAATTACAAATAAAATTGCAGTTCAAGAAATCTGAATTAAAACTGCTAAGCACTAACTGAGATTGTTTCTAAAGTCACCGTTAAGAGAATGATTGTCTAAAACCCGAATTCGTATATGTGATTCAAAGGAAAACCGGATCTGATGAAATTGATACCCGTTGAGTTGTAACGCGGAGCCGCGCGTTAAAATGGTATTGCAAGAGGCAAAAATTTAGACCAAGAAGGCAGCAATAGATCAATTTAAAGCTGATAGGATTTACTAAGAGTTAACGTAAAAAAGAAAGACTCAAAACGCTGAAGAATCAGGTAAATTTAGGCAAAAGCAGAACGATGGGCAAATTTGTAGCAAATTTATCGTGTAATGCAGCGTACGTTGACGATGTCATCATTTGGACAAATTTCACACAAAAATGCGTGCTTGGCGGCCGAAGATACCATATTGAACCGTAGAACGTCGATTCAATTTTAATACTGAAAATGTGCAGATAGGATCACGTGTGTGTTGCGTCGAATGTTCAGTTACAGCGAACACGGAACATGACTTATTCAAGTTATTCTTTAAGTTATTTAAATTAAGATTGTAGTCTTAATATAAACACAAATTCCATTATATATATATATATATATATATCAGTATAAACTAATAAATGTTTAATGTAGGAAAGGAAATTCATTTAGAGGTCCGGTTTCGTCCTAATTGAGAATTCTTCAAGTTCTACATAGAATTTTCAACCGGAAAGGGCTGTACCTGAGTACGTCTACTTTGCAGTCTGTGATTCTAAACATTGAAAAAAACTTGTACTCTACACAATGTTTCCAATTACATATAAAATAGTTCAACTTGGTTAACATTTCTATCAGGTGGAGCCTATATACCATCTCGTTAGATATAAAATTCAAAAAAAGCCATCTCCAAACTGTTATTAAAAAACCGACACCATTTTACCTAGGGAAGTGAAACTGAATTGAAAAATTACATAATTAGTAAGTCATTAGTTGGCAGGGAGTGAGTACAATCAATTAAATCTAGTTCGCTATCTTTATATAAACCAAAATCACATTATTTGACATGTCTTTGACAGTATCAAATACGCATTGCCTAATGTAGAAAAAGATATTCCTCCAATACACATGTTCAGTACTTATTGGAAACTCCTCAATTACTATCCATGACTTCGCAGTGAACATAACCTTTCGAAAATCTTTAATTCCATAATAATGATTTTTTTGCATAAAATGTTAAACTAAATTAATGGAGCTAGTCCTAAATCTTGAATACTAATACTAAACAAATGCCAGTAGGTAATATTAACGACATGTACAAAGAGAAATTAAAATGAATTTCTCATCATTGGTTTGTTATATTATGTTTTGCAATTACGTACCAGTACTATCCAACGGAAATTTAAATCGTCATTGATATAGGATGAGTTTTCCAGGTTTGATCCGGTTTCGGAATAAATTCATTTTAAACAATGAAACTTACAATCCCAAAATTAATGCGCCGGAAAAAGACGATACATCATTGCACGTTTTGGCGCCAAATATGAATTGGATTTCGGTTGTCCTCGTTGTTCTCACAGCTCGGACCCAATTAATTACGCTCTTAAAGAACATTATTGACAAAAATTAATTCAGCAGATTTGAGCAAATACATTTTGATTAATTTAAAATGTGCTTGATCATATACGGCTATCTCGGAATGACTATTGAACGTAAATTAAATATTTCAAGGCTCAAGAAGCAAACAATCCATAAGCTTTTAATTATGCTCAAGTTTTAAATGCGCGGAGTAATATATGGGGAGGACATGCCAGTTACTGATGAAACAAAACAAACAGTGCATTAGACTAAACAAGACTTATAAAGGAGATGCAAATTTTGCAATCGCAGAAGTTATTGATCGCAAAAATCCCACTTTATGCTAGGCAGATAATTAATTGCGTTTATAAGCTAGAAATGGAAAATGACTAGGGATATTGAAGAATATAATTTGCAACATCTTTCTTTGCAGCGAAATGGAATAATTATTTTATATGAACTGTATAATAATTACTGAATTTTGTGTTTAAAATTCTTTGTGATTTTAATGTTTCAAATTGAAAAATTTATAATCAGATTTTGGTTACACCAATTTTAAATAAAATAACGTGATTAGTCATTCCCCATGAATCATACTCACGCTTGCATTTAAATAAGCTTATCTATTAATATACATGGTAGGTTTCAATATTTTCAGTAATTACATATAAATTTAAGTATGCATATTTGTACAAAATTAAACTGTAAGCACCAGATTCTATGATGAATAATATCACTATAAAATAAACATAGCTTTCATTGGGTTTCATTGTTAGACTAAAGTATTTTAATTAGACTTTATAGACATTGCAGTGCCTTGGCCCTAACAATTATTAACATACGCATAATAAATTTATTCAAGTAATCCTTAATTCATTATAACACACTAAGTTGTCTTCATGTCCAAGGAAGTACGTTAACATGAGCTATTCAGCGATAGATTGTACTTTTCTGTTTTCTAATTTAGTATCAGTAATATCATACTGAAGTTTAAATTGTAGGTGATATGGGATGTGATGTTCTAATTTGGTCCAGCTTCGGAATAAGTTCCTTTTCAAAAATACATTTTACCGTCATAATTTTTATGCATCGAGTAAAGGTGATACACGTTTAGATGTTTTAAAATTGTGTGAATTTCGTCTCTCATCGCTGTTCTCAAAATTTAGACGCTATTAATAAAGCCCTTCGAGAAGATAGCTGACACAAATTAATCAAACAGTTTTGAGGCTGTGCAATGCGAATAGCATAACAAAGTTTAACATAAAGATACCTAATTCATTTAAGTACACCTTAATTCAGCATAGAACTTCAAGTTAGTTTGTAATCAAAGGTTGTCCGCTGATTATTTTGTCGAATGCAATTCAAATTAGTACCCACCTGTAGGAAAAATGGGCGAAAAACGTATTTCTAGTAAATGGAAACTGACCAAAAATTCGTCGCCTTTGTTGATTGCTACGAATGTAAACGAACAACTCTTGGATAAGATCTCTAACCAAAGGAGTTCGGAATAATTATTAGCAGTGCTCTGTGAAAATGAAAATTTTATAGTGGATGTATTGCATTGGTTTCTTAATCGTTTTATGCTATGCCGAAATATATATATATATATATATATATATATATATATATATATATATATATTGATTTTCAAAATCAAAAACTTCACCTAATATTGTATAATTAAATAATTGTATCGGTCACATTTGCATTAGTGTGCTACGAGCAAAGTATGTCCCCGATCAATGGAATCATTACGGTTCAGCTCATTTTCAATGCCTCGAAACGCGCGTCGTATGTGCATTTTAAAAAATAAAATATATATAGCTGTTTTTTCCTGTTTATGTGAAAAATAATCTCTGGATCAACTAAGAGGATTATCTAATAAAAGATTTAAAAATACCAGTTTAATACAGTTTAATCAAATTATAACTGTAAAATTGAAAAAACTGGTTAAGAATAAAAAAAGAAATTAACAGATGCATTATAATTACGCCTTAATCAATTTAAATAATTTCTTTAATTATAAAATTTAAAATTAGATAATGCTGCAAGCAATAATGCTTAGACAATTTATTGCAGAACGGGTTTTATTTCATTTTCGTTTAATTTTATTTATATTGTTGGTGAATTATACTCAATTGTCAAAGTCTATTGCCTCAACAAATCTTCATGTCACGACAAATAAAATTTATATATATATATATATATATATATATATATATATATATATATATGCATTATAGTAGCACATATTTAGCGGCTATTTTTAACTTTTGGTCGAATGATATATATATATATATATATATATATATATATATATATATATATATATATATATATATATATATAGTGTGTGTGTGTGTATGTGTGTGTGTGTTAAAATGCACAAAAGACGCGCGTTTCAAGGCATTGAAAATGAGCTGAACTACAATGATTCCATTCATCGTGGGTCATACTTTACTCGTCGCACACAAATTCAAATGTGACCGACACATTTATTTAATTACACAATATTAGGTAAAGTTTAAATTTTGACAATCAATATATATATATATATATATATATATATATATATATATATATATATATATATATATATTTGCATTCTAATTGCTTTATATTTAGCGACTATTTTTAACTTTTGGTCGAATGACATGCTACACAGGCTCCGGCAAAACGAAAGGCTAACTAAAACCTAAGTTTGTATATAAATGAAATTTTCTCGTATTATGCTCCAAAGCAAATTTACCTCTGTTGAAGCCGCGCACGTGTCGAATTCTGAACAATTGTTGTCAAATTCCTAAAAAGGGCGAAACCGGTTACCTAGATTAATTGCTTCTGTTACATTACACTGCGCTTACTATATGCTGTCAAATGCATATTCTATATATATATATATATATATATATATATATATATATATATATATATATATGTGTGTATGTGTATGTGTTCAATGTAAATTTTGTGTCTGGATTAGTTATACATAAACTTAATAAGGTATATATGTTAAATATCTTGTTCCCTTTAATCGAATTATACAGAAAAAACATAATCTATACGCGGAATCAAATATATCTTTATAAATACACACAAAATTTAATTAATGTGACAAATTCTGTAAAAAAATACCCTTTCTTAACAAACAGCAGGCATATTCTTAAACTCAGCAGAGCATAACATAATTTCTTCTTGGCTAATAAACAAATTGGCAATGTGTTGTCTTATATTGCCAAAAAATTTATATTAGTTCAATCTATTTATTTCACGTATGCTGTGAAGATGAACTGGATAAATCAATATCAAATGGTATTATTTAAATAATAATGTCTTTAAAAAAAAATTAATCCTATACACAGCTTGGGAAACTTCTTCTGTATCAACTCAAACAGTGCTGATGAGATTTCTGTAGACAAAGGTAAGAGAATTTCGCCCCTACTGCAAAAATTGTTGTTCAACTTAGATGCGGGGAAACTTAAAATGCCATTAATCATAATATCAACATGGGTGAAAACGTAAATTTTGATTTACTTACGGTTTGTCACTTATTAACCTTGCCTTATCATTGAAGTATAATTAATACAAAGTTCCCCAAAAGACTAAGAGCTTCTTTAAATCAAGTTTTCGAGTTTGAAGTAAACACCAAAGCCCATTGTTTTTAACCAGTCGTCGAAAAACAACAAAACTACCGCCAGCTGCAACGTACTGGCGCGTTTCGACCTTCCATAATCACCATCAGAGTACGACGGCAAACTGACTATCGAGGATCAAACCGCATTGAATTTATATGGAAATCAAAGTTAGATATGCAGCTCTCACCTGTAGTGGTCTCGCACACATTGAGTTTGACTGAAAATGTCGGCTACACACTTTCTATGCAGTCGCGAACATTAACTGTTTGTAGCTTTCGCCACATATGCATATATAGGCAACACAATTTAACAATAATTGATTGAGCGGCTAGTATTAAAAATTCTTTAAATTAATTTATGCTATAGTTTATAGAAATTGAGAATTACAACAATTTCTGAACACCTGTTACTCCAGTAAATCCATACACTCTGGCCTTGATTGATATCAGTTATCCTTCTGGTCACAACTGAACTAATTTGTTACTAGGTTCGCAAAACCTAATACATACTTGCATATGTATTAGTTCTTCGCAACAAACAGTATTTAACTGTAATATATTGAATTGAATGATGTCATGCTTACCGCAAAATGTGATAACTGATATCGATCAAGGCCAGAGTGTATGGATTTACTGGAGTAACAGGTGTTCAGAAATTGTTGTAATTCTCAATTTCGGTGAACTATAGCATAAATTGGTATCCATCAAGTTGGTATCATGTACCGACTCGGTAACCATAGTGTTAGTACCATGTACCTTTTCGGTACAATAATGTTGGTATCGGTTACTAACACAATAGCCATAGTGTTAGTATCCTTTACAGACTCGGTATATATATTGCATAGTGATGAGTTAGCATTGAAGTCGCATTGTCGTTGACTTTAGATTATGTTAGCTTCACTATTGCAGGTTTACACATTCCTCTAGGAGATTGTACCGTCCTATTATTCCACATTCTTCTACCAAATATATAGTGGTTAACGGGCGTAATACCGGCTCCTACTGATGAGTCGCCAGTAAGCACGAAACGAAAGTGCATGAGATTATACTTACCGTTCATGCTGCCTTTGGTTTATCCTTCTGGTCACAACTGAACTAATTTGTTACTAGTTTCGCAACACCTAAAACATTCTTACTTCTTTAAATGAAGTTTGTGAGCTTCATTGTATTTATTCAGTCGTCGAACAACATAGCAAAACTACCGTCAGTTAAATAAAACATGGTTGACTAAGCTTTTTTAACAGTAGCTCTTTTGAGTTATTTACCTCATTTATTTAAACGCCTAAAATTATAAAAGACAAATTCAATATTTTCCATTATAATTAAGCAGTTTACATGGTGTAAATCGTGCAATTGCCTAAACGAAAAAAATAATTGAACTGTTCTTTTAAAATGGAAAAAAACTATTATGGTGTGTATCTTGGAAGACAAACCATCTTCCAGTCATCTTACTGGAATAGGTAAACCAAAGTAAATGACGCGTGCACATTCCGATACTAGTTCATTAAACTTGGATAATCCCGTACGCAAGCCGTAAAGTACCTTAGATTTGATAATAATTGTACTGCGGACTGTACATTATAATGCACAAACATATTGGAAATCTAATAGCTACACTTAAAAATGCTTACACTGTAGTAGATTAAATAAAGTTTTTAGTCGTCCCTTTGTGCCCTAATTAGGTTATGAATTATAAAAGAAGAGAGTTTCAAATAGCTTTAGCTGAATCATGGAGATAAATTGTGGTGACATCAGGCTTTAAGCATGCCAAAACTTTACGTCCAATTGTAAGATAATTAAAAGTTGAAGTGACATGAGCATTTGTCATATCCATCCATTTGGCTTTAGCAATCATAAAAATGTTATTTGATATATATGTTTATAATTAGGAAGAAAGAACACATTAATAACAAAGTGGATAAATGCCATTTATTTCGTAAATACTAATCATCGCTTATACCATCATACATATTTATACATTTTGGGTTTTCATTTGATTATGCTAGTGGTAACAAATCTGACTCGTTTTTACTTCTGTTTCTTGTTTTGGTTGGTTGGTCAGTGTGTATGCGATTGTGTTTGTGTTTGTGTGTATGCGTGTTTGCATGTAAAGGTCATTCTTGCAGTATTGCAAAGTGATGTCTGAAATCTGGTCATTATTGTTTTGATGGCTTGAGAATTAACCATTTTTGCGCATTGTTCGCTGTTACATGTACGAGTGCTATTTTTCCCAGTGTAGTTGATCGTTTCACCTTGTTGCGCAAATTTATAATTTCCACATGGTAACAGCGCCAGTGTGGATTACAGTGTTAAACGCTCATATTGTTTGGAGACTTCTGTCACCGTATGCGCCTCTGTTATTTCCACTTCAGTTTGTTGCCAATCCGATTGTATGTTTGTTGATTCTAGTCGAGGGCCTGTTTGTTCTTGACTGGATACTAGTAGATTGTTGTTGAATTTTGTTATTCTTGCCAGTCGATAAGAATATCATGTTGATGAAACTTTTAATATTAAGATCAGGTGCTTGTTGTTTTATGTAAAGGGTTTCGTAAATAAATAATAATTTTTCTGATTTTGCTTTATGTAGAATTGTGAAATTGGTTGAATTGACAGGGTGCCCCGTTGCCAAAATAAGATCGGAAATAGCTGATTTTCCTGACGGTGGCAAGCCTTTGTTAATCAATTTCTGTGGCAAATGTTGCTAGATTCTGCTTATCAATTGCTTCTTCGTACGTCCGATATATGTGCTACCGCACATACATGAGAAATTGTAGACTATGAATGATTAGGTAATAATTGGCAATTGATCTTTGGCATCCAACCTCATGATTCTCTGTGTACTAAATGTCATATTAACATTAACACTGGGAAAGTTGTCCTTAGTTATTCTATTCAGCCGCCGTGCAATTATTGAGGCTGGTACGTCGCCTCTAAATGGTAAGTTTAGGAAAACCTGCTTGACGGTATCCTCTCTAGTACGAATCTGCCGTGGTCTGATGTTGACATCAATGAAACGCTCTGGGTAGTTGTTCATTAGCAAAATTTTCCTGAGGTAGCCCAGTTCTTCCTCAACCTTTTGTTCAGAACAGATCTTCCTGATTCTGTTTGCTAGGTTGTTTACTAAGTTTCTCTTGTGGGATTTTGGCACACTACTGTTGTAGTGAATGTATTTTCCTGTGAAAGTGGATTTTTTATGTATGGCAAGTGTCAAATCCCCATTTTCTTCTCGAGTGAGTTTGATGTCAAGGAAGGGAAAATTGTCGTCTTTCTCTACCTCGAGAGTGAATTTGATGTCTGGATCGGCTCCATTTGCTTGTTTACGGATTTCGGAAGGGTCTGCTGCTTCTGAGGTGAACAACAAGATATCATCTACATACCTTTTGTAGAGTGCGCACTGGTCATTATACCTTTAAGGCTCGTTTTTCCAGATGATACATGTATACATCTGCCAGGAGGGGTGCGATGCAACTTCCCATAGCTACACCATTGATCTGGCGGTAGTATATCCCTTCGAATGTAAATTGCACGTTTTTAGTACATGCTAATATGAGGTCTTTGATGTCATTGGTGTCTATCGGGAAATCAAAAAACTCATTTTTGATGAGTGGAATGTTTGTATATAGATGTGAGACGTCAAGCGAGACTATTTTAGTTTGTAGGATGTTCTTCCCCTTCAATTCATTTATGGCTTTTGAAGAGAGTCCTTGAGAGTGATTGCGTTTATGATGCTCCGTATTGGTTTAAATGATTTGCAAGAGAGAAACTTGGCTGTATGTTGTGGGAATTGGCACATATAATTAGGCCGCATTATAAAGATATATATATATATATATATATATATATATATATATATATATATATATATATATATATATATATATATCCTACCTTCTTTAATAGAAAAAATATCTTTCAATTCTCAAATACATAAAATTTATTTTTTCGCTCGTGAATATATATGTGTCGTTGCTAGTTTTTCTCAATTCAACAATATTCTGAAATTAGAGCGCACATATTTGACTCCACTAAAGTCCATTTTACAATTCACATATAATTTCGTACTTATTCCGCGGCTCAAAATGTGCTTGTCATGGTAGAATTGTAAAGATATTAAGGGACTGTTATAATACCTCATTTATCTATTCCATTCGACCAATATGGCCACTTCTTTATAAATGCACGAAGATTACAAGACCAACTATACTCGTGGGAAATATGTCTCGTGTTAAATCGTTAGAGATAAATATAATTTGCAATATACCCTGCAAAACCCATACGAAATATCAAAAAATTAATAAAAAAATTATTTTTATATTCACTCGAGCATACAACAATTTTAATTGCCATACCTCATTTTAAAAATTTATAATAAAAAATTTAATTTTGTAAGTCTACAATTAATATGGTGTAACGACGCGATTCAACCTTTTACAGACATCATAAGAATTGAAGGAATGTCGTTGTTGCGATACTGAATTAATTGAAATTACCTGATCTGCGTTTTGACTAACGCAGCTTTCATTGTTCCAGTAATTTTCTTTTTTTCATAATATTTCGATCTACATTACCGTAGATCTTCATCAGATGCATTTCACGAAAAAAATGAAGCAAGTGTGTCAAGACGCAGATCAGGTTATCATAAGAATTCATCGAAAATATTAGTGATGTCGTCTAAACCGTTATATAATGCCGCGTTCACCTTCAATTCTGGACGGTGTAAAATACTCGAGATACAAAACATATAGAAAATCTAAAGAGGCATGTATTTAACAGTGGCGTTTAAATAAAACTAATAAGTGAAACATGAAATATAATCCGATAGTCTGTCACTCAATCTGCTAGGCATGTGAACTGCTACACACCGATTTATCCAGACCAGCCATCTTTAATGTTGCGCTACGACACAGATCTACTACCTGATTTGCATATGCTAACTTAGGCAACGCAATGTTTATATCGTAACAATATAAATGTGCTTATGATTTGAAAAACACATAGATAAGGCTAATGACCTTATATCACTTTAACAATTCGTACTTAGTATGGATTATTTTTTGCTGTGCCGTTGATCTGGGAATTTTGGTACGCGTAATATTGAAAAGTATCCTGCTATGCCGAAGAAGATCGAAACGTTCTGCCTCATGACCATAACATAATTGTCTCCGACAAACAGCGGATAGAATTAACCACGATTCGCATCATCAATGAGCAAAAGAATTAAGTCGTGTATTTTTAATAAAACGAGAACATATTTTTAACGCAGATACAGTTAAATATACATATTGCAAAAAAAGTATTCTTGCGTGGGAAATCAAATTTGAAATAACAGCCTAGCACCTCACAATTTAGAAGAAACGCGGCCACAGTTTGTCTGATTCTTCTTTTTTTTTTTTGTTTACAAAATAATTTCGGTTTTTACTGCACATAAGAATACAGGCTAAATATATTGAAAACTTACTGAATCCTAGCTATAACGAATTATGAAAAAAAATTACACAGCCTATTAATGACCATCGATTTGTTTTTTGGAAAAAAATTGAATTAAACTTAATTTGCATTAGTAGCTACTTTAATATACTATTAAAATGTAAAACTTCTAATATATTTGGAAAATAATAATAATTCTAAAGCTAAGCTTGCATGCTTAAATGCTATTAGTGAAAGAAATGAATTCAATATCACAATCAATTTGAATTCTGCGTGTACGTGTATAATAGTTAGTTATATGTTTTGACTAGAATAAAAGATATGGAGTAAGAAATAATACATAAGTGTTCAGATATGGCAAAATTTTGTCTTAAATAATTTTGTCGTCCTAAATGATTTTTATAATAATTCTATACTACAGAATACTAAATTTATTTGGTTTTACAACAAAATGAATGGGATTAAAATCAAATATTGACAAGTTTAAATCATTTAAGTTACTTCTCTTCTATCCAGAATAGTTGAAGAAGACAGCGGATTTCTTTAACTTGAATTTATAATCGATTTTACTTACGAAAAAGGAAGAATCTGACAATCCTTTGCGCAGCATTTCATAGATTACATATTTGAAATGTGTTGCACGTTTTCGCTATCTATTCTTCATTAGCCAAAATCTTTTCTGCCATTAGATTATAAGCTACGCAGTAAAAGTACAATTATACATACCCTATTTTTGTGTGCTTTAATAGGATTTTAGTAGTTCAACCATTTAACACATGAATATACTACTTTAAACCGAAGTAATAATATTAACTTCATAAAGCTTTTTAATAATTAAGACTGCACAAATGACGTAGTTACAATATTAGCTTAACACCTGAAACCTGATAATTCCACTTGTTGTATACGGATCATTCGCGATGGGGTCATACGAAAATAAATAAAATAAAATAGTTTTTATTTAGTTGCAAAAAACATTTATCACCCGATATCAACCTACAAAATAAATTTAAAATTACATAAAAGTGCTTTTGCCCCCTCGTTTCAACTGATTCTACTTGAGATACGAACAAAAGCAAAAAAGAACAGACCACGTTAAAGATATACATAAGTATATCTAATAGTCAAAATTGGCGAAAAAGAGGAAACGCAAGTATAAACGCAGCTTTATATGGATCTTTGAAAGCCACGCGCTAAAGTTGTCACTTGCTCAGTTCTGGCCAACGTCAATATACTTAAATCGCTTTCAAATAGTGAGGTATGCAGACACACTTAGTCTCAATTAAAAATGAAAAGCGCTTAGTGGGCTTGCCGAAATTTTTACAGGTCATAATTTATTGTCATGCACTCCGACTAGCGTGAATTCAATCTTCTACTGTTTCTGTTTACATACGATTGTCCCTAGGAACATGTCGAATTATAGACAAAATCAGATGCACATTGCTATTTAGTTTTATCATTCGCCTTAGGTATGAGCACTTTAGCGGTGGATGTTGTCATAAATGAGTAAATTGCAAAATATGTAAAAGCCAAATCGGAACACAAACTTCATTGCCTCTTTATATTTATATTGTAAGTGAATACACACAGTTTTCCTAACAATAACACAAATATTCACAGTGGATTTTATTATATCCCTGGAGTTATAAATATCTAAAGAATGTGGTGGGTAGCCGCTAAAAGTAAGAGTGTTATACGTATCATCGAACTCAGTCTGCAAACAGTCTGGCGAACAAATGCGCAATGTCCTATTACACAGTGTCTCAGCTAAGCTGTTTGTGTCCATTTCAATAGGCAGTGGCTATTGAAATGGAAATATATCGCTGTCCATGTTTTCTTATGCAAAAATGATGTGCGCAATGTGGGATTCATTCAACGTCCTAACAACACATCAAGAAAGGTTAGAATATCATTCACATTTATATACTTAAACGAACATTGGTTGCGCGGGTGGTGATAACAATTATTATAATCAAGGTTGCGGTCTTGATTATAATAATCCTTACCATTGTCTTATAAATATATATCTCATATTTAGATGTCATTCATTTAATTAATTGAGCAATTCGCTGGCATGCATATGCCTGTCACAGACCAAAAATGCATCAACATAACGGTTGTGTAGTTTTCTTAATTTAATACATCAATGTTAGTTCCTTTCATCATGCCCATATCGAAAATAGGGCACCAGAGCGGAACCCATTCCTAGACCATCTTTCTGTCTGATTAATTGACCATTAAAATTAATTGTATATCTAAACAGAATAAATACAATAACGTCACTAACTGTTTATAATTTGGGAAATAATCCTGGACAAAATAGCATAAAAATTCCACAGTTCACCTTAAAAGAAAATAAATAAATAACGACCAACATCAAACGAACACATCCAGTGATTTTTAATGTTTAATATTACAGCAGATTCAAACAAATCTTTCAAGCTGTACACATATTTGTGATTTCTTACTGGCTTTAATTCATTAGCCAATCATTTCGCTAAATCATATTTTGGCGTATTTGTCAAGGACATAAATCGTCTCAGCGGGATGCCCTTTTTGAGCGTCTTTCGTAAAGCCAAAACAAATATGCTTAAATCTCTATTAATTCTGAATATCAATAGTCCCGTTTGGTAAAACTTCAAATATTGATCAACGCATTCGTCGTTTCGCTTTAAGAACGGCTGCCTATACGAAATGGGATATGAAAAACGTTTTGTGCTAGTGTTATTACATTAACTACGAAATTAGTAATAAGTTAGACCAGAAAAAAACCAAATGTCAATGCCTAATAAAGCATGAATAATATGGATTGTGCAGTGCTGCTTGCTTTTTCCACCAGCTGGCTTATTATGCAATTGTGTATTAGGTGTTGCGCAACTGGTAACAAATTATTTCAAAAAAATGGTGGATGAAGTGCGTAAAATCTACTGATGAGTCGCCAGTAAGCCCGAAACGAATGTGCACGAGACTCTACTTTCCGTTCATGCTCACTTTGGTTTATCTTTCTGGTCATATATGAACTATTATATATATATATATATATATATATATATATATATATATATATATAGTTGATTTCTCTACCCAAACAGTATTAAGATGGCTATTAAATGTAAATAGATATAAAACGCTGCAAACCTAACATTAATTTGATTAAGAAAGTTGTGGGCAGTGAATAAGTTTTGTTTGTGAAAATAAACATGTGCGCAAATTTCAATTTCACATAATACGATTTTTAAAACTACAATATCTGTATCCAATTTTTTGGCTGGCTAAATTAATTTGAAATAAATACACAAAAATAACAGATAAATCTCAACCCAGACTTTAACCACAATAGCAATCTTGCTTACATTCGTCTGTTTGTTTATTTACTCGGTTTTACGTCAGAAGTTTTCTCGTAACTCGACGCCTCGTGATACCAAAGTAAGAAAAAATACAAGTTCACTGATTGGCTGCCAAGAAAGGAAGCATTAAATTTTTCTATTAATCAAAGAAATCATGAAAAAATCTAATAAGACAAAATGTCGTATATATTTTGCTTCACTATGAAGAAATAACCATAACGCGAATTATTTTAAAAGTTTTTAAACAGATAATTCTATAAATATATTATAAAATATTATTTTTTTAAATGTCATTTTTTAAAAATTACCAAAGAATCGATATAAAAAAACCGCCAGGTGGTATGTTGTGTGTCTTACAATGACTGATGGAAAATGACCAGCTGGAACGAAAATGAAAATGCGATACCCACAAAGGTACTAATGGTCAAGCGTCGGACGGTAAACAGAGATTCGTATATAACTACAAACTGCACACAAAAGGCAGAATTGGATGCAGAGTAGTTGAGTTACATGACGCGGAACAAAATATTACCTGACTCAATTCCCGGCCACATAATATCGGGTTACTGCTCATGAATGCCCAGGAGGTCACACTCGGTTTTTTGGATAAATTACGTTTGCATCCTTGCGCATATTTTCGGCTATAACGGCCAAATATATGTCAGACTCAACACAAGTTTGTAAAATCATTAGAGTTATATACTGAGTAAATTAAGTGAGTAAGAAAAACGGAAATTTTGAAGACACGTTCTATTTTTCTTGTCCGCACAAAAATGGATAAAGATAGAAAATATGGACGGAAACTGTCAAATTATACTGCAAAAACAGATATTCAGATGAATCTAGACAAATAAGTAATGATTTATCTTTATTCCAATATGACTGTCACGTTAGTGTGTGTGTGTGTGTGCGTGTGTGTGTGCATAATGTGAATGGATAACACCAAAAACGTGCTTGAATGAAGTTCACAACTATTAAAAAAGCACTAGAATAATGGAAACAACGCACGACTATTTTTTGACCTATTAAATCAAGAAGATATATTTGCAGTAAAAATAAGTGATTAATGCTCTGTAAACATGATTCATGTTTAACAGAGTGTGCATGACTGGTATTTACTTAGGTATACAAAATAGAATTTAATTTTTTTAAATGTAGAAGTAAAAGTGCCTAAGAATTTGAAAGCGTTGAATCCCTTAGCCGCCAATATATATGTAATATGGAATTAATTTAAAAAAGATCCGAAGACCGAAGATCGTTCTTTTTCCTGAGAATCCTCTGTAATCATTAAATCAAATGAATTTTGTATTATTGCACTGGTGTACTTGTTGACGTCGTGCAAGATGTTTAACTGTATACTCGCTAACTACAATCAAGGTTACGATCTTAATATAAACACCTGACAGTTTAAGTACTTAAATTTTTCAGTATAAACTAAGAATTTTATAGTGTAGAAAAGGCAATTTATCAAGTAGACCGGTTTCGTCTTTATTGGCAACTCATCATATAATGGCAAGAAATTGCCGCGGACAGGGTGCGAACCTGGTCACGGAATCTTATAACCAATGAGCCACCCTGCCGTAAACCACACCAACGTTAATTCATATACTATCTAATGTAACCCGGTTAGCATTTTGCATTAATGTGAAGATCATATTGCATACATTTAGACACAAAGTGTCAACTAACAATCCACAATATGTTATTATTGATCAGACGCCACACTATACGTGAAAGTGTTATTGAAAAAAAAAATTTATATAATTAAAAGAACATTGGTTGCGCGGGCTGTGAGTAAAATTATTATAATCAAGATTGCGATCTTGGGTCTAAATGAATGCCATATGAGCTCCACCTAATAAGGAAAGACTAGCCGAGTTAAATTGTTTAATATATAACTGAGAATGTTGTGTAGTGCATGACAGCGTGACGTAGTTGTTGAAACATCAAATTCCAAGGCAGACGTGACCAGGTTTGAATCCTGTTCGCGGTAAATTCTGAATAGTACGTGATGAGTTCTCAATGAGGACAAAATTCATCTACTGGATGAATTTACTTTTCTAAACTATACAATTCTTAGTCTATACAGAAATATGCATGTACATAATAAGTCAAGTGTTTATATCAAGATGGCAAAATTTTTTATATTGCTTGTTATCACCACCCATGCAACCAATGTGCATTTAATTATATAAATGTTCATTTCAATACCACTGCTGGATATAATGTGGTGCCTGTCAAATAATCACAAAATTGGGATGGGTATTTGGAACTTTGGTTTTAAAAGTATGCAATATGTTCTCCATCTAAATGCAAAAATGCTTACCGAGTTACATTAGATAGTATATGACTGAAAATTGGTGTAGTGTGCGCCAGGGAGGCTCAGTGATTAGAGCAATAGATTCCGAAGCAGACGTGCCTAGGTTCCAGCCTTGTCCGCGGCAAATTATCGCAAATATGTGATGAGTTCCCAATAAGGACGAAACCGGTTGACTGGATGAATTACCTTTTCTACACTATACAATTCTTAGTTTATACTGACAAAAATGTGTACCTAATCGGTCAGGTGTTTATATCAATATCATAACTTTGATTATAGTGATTGTTATCACCGCCCGCGCAACGAATTTTTGTTATGTTGTATTTTTGCTTGTTGGGGGTCATGGCTGTGTCAAAGGTCTGGCAAAGGAAATCCAATGCGGGGTTCTGGCGGTCAATAGATACAAATTTATGATTGCCGTTCTAGTCAATGACATCGAGTTTAAGACCTCACTTTATGATCGAATAAGACCCGCTATATTTCGGTTTTACTGTTAAGTGTAGCGCATCAATTTTACATATGCTTGCTGACAACTGTAAAATTCTTTTGGAACATATATCGGAGGGTGTTGTTCTCTAGTTATTTGCGGTCGAAACCCATTTGGCCCATTTTAAAGTTGCTGTATAGATTGTGATTCATCTTTAATTTTAAAATTGCTCATTAAATCTACAGAGAGATGAAGATAGTCGTCATAGTTAACTTGCGCAGCTGATGCCTTATTACTATCGCGATACAGAGAGTGCATATCTAGCAGTACCACTGGCAAGGCGGTAAGTTAGTCGAATATTTCACGAAAGATGCGCAACAAAACCATTGACTTTCGATGTACGCGTTCCACCAGACCGTTGCATTTAGGACTGAACATCGCCATTCTTATCAAATTCACTACTAAATATCGTAAGCTTTCTTGGAAAATTCACGTTATGACGTTTGCAACTTTATCAGTCACCAAAACGTCTGGAACTCCACATCGTGCTGTCATTAAAGGAAGAACTCGTAGGTTACAATGGCTGCGTCTTGGCTAGTTAAACGAATCACTTCAAGCCATTTAGTTTTTTTATGAATAATTTTCAAAGAATAACGTAAGCCACAAAATTCATACAACGTGATCGAGTTAACATAAATAAGCTTGAAACGGCCTTTTAGTAACGTCCAAAGTCGGAGTGCTTATGCCAGAATAATTTTGACATTTGGCATGGACGAAAAGCTTTAGCCCAGTCACTAAATTTGTGTTTGATTTTTGGCGGCAATAACAGTTTTTGGGCACGGTTCTGGTGTCATTCAAAAACAAGATGACGACAGTCAATTTTATACGCAATAGCGTTCGAATTGGTTAAATTAAAACGGATTTATTGGTCTAGGGATTTGAGTTTCCATGAAATGAATTCTTTATCCTTGGGCCATCTCGTCTGAATACTTCACGATATTGACTTTTTTGCACTTTGATAGAAAAACGTTTTTATTTTGTTACGAGTTAACTAGCCTGCCACTGCACTCTCTGTTCCTTTTATAGGTCTGATTGTAAAATAGAACTCGCTTAGACGTATCGTTTAACAGATTCCTCTATAGACGCCTTTATGAGACACGTTTTGTAGGGCTTTCACTGACGTTGCATTGTGAGCCTTCATTTTGAAGGATTGTTATAAAAAGTATCGATCGTAATGCAGACATCAATCGTGCACCGTCAAGAGATCTCTTTTCAATACCAAGAAAGGTTCTTCTATTGCCCTTAATCATCTAGAGGAAAATGCTATTGCATGCCGTCAATCCTCAATTTATCGTTCCAATGTAGGCCACATAGTGACGTCAAATACATTCGTGAAAAATTCTTAATTCTACGCCCAGTTTAATGGCATGTTTTGTCCTGTTTTTCACCAGGATGTCTTTAATACGCTTGAATATTAGCGGATCTGAATAACATCCACGAAAACGTGTTGTACTTTAGCGATTTTAGATCTTGGAGATGTCTGGAAAGCCCTGCTTGCGGTTGAAGCAACATATGGATTAATGATCTATGATTGTTGCACTTACTCATAGAGCGGGTCAGTTCTTTCGTGGTTTACGGTGTAGGAAATTTTTTAATTACATTAATTTTATCCTATAAAGTACTGCAAATGCTGCACATAATTGTGTAGCTAAGAACTTCACCTGTTGTTATGCCTACACACCTTTATCCATGTTTAACACGAGATCAAACCTGTCGATTCAAAACAAGTTCTCGTTTATGTCTGGCATATGTTCTTTCAGGTCATTAGAAGCGGTAATTGCGCCATCCACGTTGGAGTTTGCGCAAGCGAATTGCTCCAGGAATTCGTTCACAAATCACCGACCAATGGACATTGCGATATATTCGTACAGACTATATAATTATTATAATCAAGGTTGCGGTCTTGATATAAACACCTGACCCATTAATTACTTACATATGTCAGTAATGCTATAACAGCCGTTTTACCTGTGCTCTTTACGTCTAATTAAAATTAATGACAGGCTAATTTTAGATAATGTATAGGGAACCATTTTCGCTGAACAGATTCATAAATTATACCCTTCACATTATTTATGGGATACCGATTGGGAATAATGACGCGATTAAAATCGCGGTTATTAAAACATAATCTCTGTTCAACAAATTGTTGTTTTGCTTGCATATGAATGGTTGATTTCCACAGATATTAACTAGGATTGTTAATCCCGTCTTCAATCATCTTATCCAAATTAGTGTTGGTTGTTCTTAGCTTTTCCTTTTCTGAGGTTCCTGTTCTATTGACGATTATAGGGACTTTTCTTGCTAAGTGATAATGTGTTTTTAATCTTGTTATGTTATTAGTATCAGCGATTTTATGTCCATAATTTTAGGGAAACTATACAATTTTACGTACGCCATAATGCACAGCTTCAAACGAATTTTATCTCGTTTCTGCAAAGATGATACGTTCGTCACGGTTTGAAATAGTGTGCACGGCAAAGCACCTTTCGCAGATTATATGATAATTCGATGTTTTTCCAGAAGTCTAGACACGTCATACAATACGCACATTCGCGATCACAAAGAACCATAATAAAGCTTCATAATTACAAGGAGGCAGTTTTTTATTAACCCGCCGTTGCAGGCCTTCATTTTGACATTTGTGCTACATAGAGCTGGAAATTAGAACGTTATCGCAAAGGTTGGTGAATCAGTATCAACCGCATACTCAACACGTGAGGTTGAATTAGTAACGACATTGTTTGACGTGGTTTGTTGAATTAAAGACGTAATTAGCGTCAGCCTTATTCTGATATAAATTGTGTGGTCTGTGACCGTCAACGTAGGGGGGGGAGAAGGATTGACCAAGCGTGTGACCATATGGAATATTGAAATTGAGTGCATTCTACATAAGTTTGTGTATAACGTCAGGTAGCGCGTCACCATGTAAGATGTTTTTGATACCAACTATCAGATGTAGTCGCTGGAGGAAACACAGTTGATTTTGCGGATGATTTCCGTTTTATATTGGCCAGTTAATTAATGCGTCCATTTATGTTATTTGTTATCCAGGTGTCTGACATCTGCTCATTAATTAAGCTTCAGCTAATTGCCTATGTGGGCCAACCGAGGCCGCCTGTTTGCTGAAAGTGTGCAGATATATTTTTTTATTTTTCGTTTATATTTTTTCTGTATTGGACGTTTGTGCATGTTTGGTGATAATCTAACAGGTTCTGTTACTTGTTTCCGGTCGCATATTTATGTTGCCTGTTCATTTACAAATGTGATATTTTTTACCATTTTGTTGCCAATGCCAAATTTGGTGATGTCTGTACAGCTTTGCTTTTTGTGCTTGCTGATTTTGCGGGCTGCTACTATTATTCTCAGCCAGTAAAATAGTTAATTTTATTGATAGATTTGTCCAACATTCAGTAACGTTTCTTATTTTTTAATAAACAAGACTGATACAGAACTTTTGCAACATTGCTTTGTGGAGAATGTAGAGATTAGTTATAATTGATATTTAACGTGTTTGACTTATATGATCTGTAATTACTGATTCGTCGGATTATTTCACGACTCTCCAGACCAACTTCGGGGCCGATGTTGATTCAATCTATCGATTAACTATTTCTTCGTGCTTCCTATTCATGTGCGGTCGCAAGTATAATTAACTCGGTAAAGATTTATAGATTCCGTGATGTAGGGCATTTGGTCTTTAACGTTCTAATCCATTACTGTCTTTGTTGTAAATGTCACGTTTAACTCACGATTTATTATGCTTGATCCATTGATTCGGTTCATTGATTCAACAAGTTACGTTTATCTTGGAAGATCTCCACGAAAAGACAGGTTCTAATAGATTTTCATGCTACTGTCTTCTGTTAGGAGAACCAGGTGACTTCTCATGCGAACATCCATGAAATCAGCCGAACGATTGTTTGTCTTAGATCTTAATCCAATGTTTGAATTCGTCTTCAACTTTGTGCTCCAAGCATAGATTCTTAATTCCATTCACTTTATTATTTAACAGGTTCATATTGTAAGGTTCTTGAATGTTCATATTGTAAAAAATATTTTGTTACATAATAGTGGATTTTTGATGTACGAGCTGTCAATATGGTTAGAGCAGTTGGATTTCGATTAAAGGTAGCCTATTTTCACTCAATTTCTCAAATGTAAATTTGAATTTTGTGTCTGCGTTCTTTGCACGTTCCAAAGTCTGTCTAGTATTTAGAGATTTTGAAATTAGACAAAGCAGATCGTCTAAATATCTTTTATAAATGATACATTCGTAATTTAAATTATGGAGGCTAATTTGTTCAGCTTGGAGCAGTCCAACATAACGTCCGATAGCAACAAGATGAAGTAGATTGAGATAATCAACATTAAATAGAAACCTAACAATTCATTTCCAGGCCAGTATAAGTTATTTTATATCCTTCAAACAAATCGAAGACATTAAAGTATTCAATTTGGATTTAGTTATTGGGAATCATCGTTAGTTTTTCTAATGAAATGTTTTTATGCATCGACTTAACATTTTTTTGAAACTACGTTCCTGTTATGTAGTTTTTCTATTAAGAATAAGTCATAAATAGTGTGATGCAGTAATTATACGACAAATTGACTGTAAAATATAGTATAAGAACTTAGCCGTTAGATACTATTTGGTGTTCATCATTGACATTATAGCATGCATTAAAATAGTTCTGCGACATGTTTGTACTTTGTATAGTTCTGAGGTTCTATATAGCTGGCACAATTTGCGCCTATTGGCATTGATTTATACATTTATTCCAAGTGTTCCGATTTTACACTAGCGTCTGCCATAACTGTTTTGTCTTTATGAGCGTGAAATTTATTTTTTTCCAATCACAATCGCGCGAATGCAAAACAATAACCGCCTTCATTTCCAAATTTCTTATTGCATAAAAATTTTAATTTATACACAACAACACATGCATTTGAATAACTAATGGACAGCTAATCAATAGAATCAGTTAACACCTGTCTCAGAAGGTTAACCCAACGAGATGATACACCATCAATTAAATCAGCAATTAATGATAATGGAGGGCAGACAGAACATCAATTGAGAACAACTAAAACCTTCAGTTTTCAAAAATCGAATTTGGGTATATTTTTTCACATTTATTGTGTACTATACATCAAACAGAAAAGAATCCTATTTGAATTTAACATAATTCAATAACCAAATATCGTATTTGGCTGCGCGCAATTAAATAGAAGGAAGCAATAGAAATCCAATCTTCACATTGGTTAATACAAATTAAATTTTTTTAAATGGATAAAAGCAAAATAAAATTAGAAAAAGAACAAACAATCGAAAGATTTTCAGCAAAGCAAATGAAACCACAAAGATTAGAGATCTAAAACAGACTAGCTGAATTATTTTTACGTCAAAACAAATTTGAACACATTCATCAAGTGCACGATATGCCAAGTAGAGATGGGCCATAAGCAAAAATTACTCGATAACACGATACCACAAAACTTGAAATCCAATAAAATAAACTATCAAATATTGCACAGTATATTTCTTTTTAGGAAGAAAAAATTAATAAAGAATTGGATAATGGCCATTTATTTCGAGACTAATAAACTTCACTTTAAAATCTTTCATTTATATACATCCTGGGTTTTCATTTGATTTTGTGGATTGCAACAAATCTGACTCGGATTTACTTCTATTTGTTGTTTGGGCTGACTAGTAAGTGGTTATTCGTATGTGTCTGCGTGTGTGTCTGTTTTCATGTAAGCGTCTTTCTCCCTGTATTGAAAAGTGATGTCTGAGATGTGGTTATTTTTATATTGATGGATTGAGAGTTAATCAAATTTTGCATTTTTAGCTGTTACGTGTGCGAATGTTATTTTCCCGAGTGTTGTCTTTAGTTTCGCCTGTTTCCTCGATTATGTTCTGTCCACTTGGTAACAGCGCAGAGTGTATGTATTGCAGTGTCGAATGACCATATTGTTTTGAAATTTCTGTCTCTATATGTGCAACTGTTTTTTCCCCTTCAGTTTGTTGTCAAATCGATCGAATGCTTGTTGAGTCTGGTTGAGGGGGTGTTTTTACTTGTTGTCAGTCTTTCCCGCGGTTGGAGTCTATTACACATTGCTACTGAACGAAGGTTCTAAATGGCCACACCTAGATTGTATCTATAGTACAGAAACCAAACCACTTCATGAAACAACATTGAGTTAAATAATAATGACAGGATTTCATTATATAGACGCTTTCAATATATACTTCGCATTGAAAAATGTCATACCGTACAGCTGAGGGCTCCAACCATGGCATATTTTCTGTGGAACATTTGCAATTCATTCATTGCGCCACCAAATTCCATACTACCTGCAGTTTCGTAATGTTTTACGACTTTTATTCAAATCAAGATTGCCAGCTTGAAGTAAGCACCCTATCAAGCTCGCAAACTGGATTTGTTACCACCACTCGCGCAATCCCTGATTGTTCAATTATATTCCAACTTATATTTTTCGTTTACTCCTTCCTTTATTTGAAGAGTTTTGCTACAAAATTCCTACATGAAATGTCCATTTTATCCATAAATAAATACTCCATTCCGCCTGTCGAATTGATATTGAATTGACATAAATTTTCATCATTTTATTATGCACATGCTTTCGGTATGAATTAAAAATTGTATACAAAAGCAAATACCGGTTTCGTTCTTTTTGATAACTCTCCAAATATTTGCCAGATGAAACGCGTCTTGAGCTCGAAACGGTAGATACTTGCTTCATAGTATTTTTAGTGGTTAACGCCTTCTACTGTTTGTTCACTTAACTCCAGACCGTTTGGAACGTCTGCCGGAGTTCCAATGTGGAAGTCAATACAAACAACTAATAGCTTTAATGCTAGGATTTGGGGGGGGAAATGCAAATACTGTACGGACGTATCGTGACGGCAATTATTTTCAATAATTGGTTTTCATATAAGAACAAACAAATATAATTTGACGTGCAAGCTAAAAGTTCACATAAGAAGGGTGTATTGATTTGCTGGAGTAACAGATGTTCATGCAGTATTTGGTTTATCCTTCTGGTCATATTTGAACTAATTTTACTTGGAACGCAAAAACTAATACAGAATTGCATATATATATATATATTAGTTCTCCACCACAAACTGTATCTAACTATTATATATTTCATGGAATGATTTCATGATTACCGCGAAATCTGATAGCTGCTATCGATCAAGGACAGAGTGTATGGGTTTGATGTTTTAATAAGTGTTCAGAACTAGTTATAATTCTCAATTGAAATCCATTATGTTGACACCATGTAGATTTGCGGCATGCAAGGTATTTATATCTTGTAATGACACAATAACCATAGTGTTGGTGCCCTTTACAAACTTGGTATATATATAACCTAGAGTGAGTTGGCTATGAATTCGCATTGCCAAAGACTTTATATAAAGTTATCTTCTGTAATGGACGCTTACAGATTCGTGAACGAGTTCTTATCGTCCTATTTCCCCGCAAAACTTACCAAAAATATTCTGCATAAAGAGAATAATCCCGGCCCCTACTGATGGGTCGCCAGTAAGCACGAAACCAATGTACACGGGATTATAATTTCCGCTCATGCTGTCTTTGGTTTATCCTCCTTGACCTATTTGCACTTATTTATTACTAGATGGGCAATGCCTAATACATTATTTCTCCGCCAGAAGCGGTAACGAATTGAATTTTTGTTTGTTGATCACTTGTTGATTCAATTGGAGCCTATTTGACTGCGATACGACATAAAGTTTCAACCGGGCATCCACAATCCGACGTTATACAACAGACAACATTTCGACTGGGGAGTGCTATTTATGTTAAATATATTGTTTGAAAATTTCATGTGGGCAAGTGCTAGCTAACAATTTTATAAGATACGAAATGCAATTTATCATGTAAACGGTTTCATCCTTATTGAGTACTCATCTATTATTTTCGAGAAATGCCACTAAATATCTTTTTGGATTTGTGAAACACACATAACTATATCATATATATATATATATATATATATATATTATATTATATATATGTATATATATCCAAGTATTTCATCCATGTAAATAAAAGAAAAAAATTTTTTCAGATACGAGTAGCATATATAAAATGAATGATGGTGTGGCAATGGGGAACCCCTTATCTCCATGGCTGAGATTTTTCAAGGGCATCTCGAGATCACATTATTAAGGAATGACACAAGTAAATGTGCTCAATATATACGATACGTGGAAGATATTTTCCTTGCCCTTAACAACGGGTCGCAATCACGATAATGCTTCAATGTTTTAACAAAGCACATAAGAATATCGGTTTCACGTCAGAGCACGTGAATATTGATCGTCTGCCTTTCTTAGTTGCACTATTAAAGATTGAAACTAATGGAAACATATTTAGAACAATTTACCATAAACCAACCTGGTCTGAACAATATTTGCATTACAGCAGCCTTGTGCCATTTTAGTATAAGTTATCAACAGTTCGTGGCTGGTTTTCATGAATCGACTGGTTGGTTAGTCAAGATTCAAAAGACAGTGAAAATAATAAAGTATTTAACGATTTAATGGCTAATGGCTATCCCAGACAATTAATTGAATCAATTATTATAAGAGGAAGTAAACCAAAACATACGTATTTAGGTCCAGATAAAAAAGCAATCTACCTGAACATCCCATTTAAGGGGGATGCTGTTTCCCGAATAGCCCAAAATAAAGTTGGAGCGGCATTAACACGCACATTTAATGCAGCTAAACTACAAGTGTTATTCAGGATAAAAAAGCTGGCAGTTACCAAAAATAAAACAGAATTAGCCGTTAATGTCGACATCTACTATTATTTACCAATGTAAATCTGCAAGTTGTCGATCAACTTACGTAGGCCGATCTACCAGACGGTTATGAGAGAAGATTGTAACTTAAACGCCTGTTTCAAACCAAATGGTTATTAAATGTCTGCAATTGCGCAACACATTGTTGAAACCTCACACGTACGTTCTCCAGACGTAGCATTTAAAATAATTACAGAATGCAATAACAAAATGGAGTTAGCCACATACGAAGCTTTATGGACAAACAAATTGAAGACGGATTTGTGCTAGCAGAAGAAGCATGATCAAAAATTGAGCTCGAACTGGAGGTGATGCACGAAATTGATTGGATGTTTCATTATTTAACACTCATTCCATGTTTACATTTTTCTATCTTGTTTTGCCTTTTAATTTATATATAAACAGATGTTCATTTGTAGATATTTGAGAAGAAAATGCGAAAGAAGCGGTACTTGTATCTGATAAAATTTCTTTTTATGTTTGAAATTGAAAGGATACTATGTATTTTATTAAGGCTCGCATTCTAAAAGGATATATATATATATATATATATATATATATATATATAATTCTTAGAAAATTCTTTGAATAAATAACTATATATGTAGACTTTTATATTTCTTTACCTGTGATCAATATGAAACTTCAGAGGAATTGTGTGCTCCATTTTCAATGTTATGTATTAAAAAGGAGATCTTTTATCTAATATGAATCGAATTAAACCTTGTGATATAATGTCTGCAGCGTACGTGATATTGTTGACTTTTTATAATTATATTTGAAATTTTTTGATGGAGCATTTAATTCTTTGAATATTGATTTAAGTATGGAGAGCTCACTCCAATTCCATGAAAAACAACCAAGAGAGTTCTGCATTAGCTGAAAGTTTAGCGCAACGCAAAAATAAATTATTCTCGATCTATTTTATCAGAAATTTGGCTGATTTCACGCAAAGAAATATAGCAAGCGTTAATTAGATTAAATCTACTTTATGTAATTGCTGTTTTTTATATTGATTCCTCGAAAATTAAGTGTCTGGAGAAATTCCCATTTCAATTTGTTGGTGCCGTCAACCTACAAAACAGGCATCAGTCAATTAAAAATAGGTATGTCTTATTTGAGTTATTTAAGGGAAGGGAAATTTTCTATTCACCTCTGCTTGGGTAATGACATTATTCATTTATAAAGTAAGAAAAATTGTATTCTCTTCAGTAAAACAATTTGTTAATTATTGTAGTGGCAAGCGTTGAAATGCATAGAGTGCACGTAGTTTAAGGAAACTTTGAATGATTGACAATAGATTTTCAACATAGCAAAACGTATTTTGAGGGAGGAATTTATACCTTACCTTAGTATTTTTGCGTAATAGAAAGCAATTATCGTATAACATTTGCCGAAATGTAAAACTTTTGATTCGTTTAATTGGAAACCTATATTGAACTTTTCATCGTACATCGTCATTTAGTTAAAAGACATTGCAAATATCAATTTTGCAATTTATGGAATAGAATGATGGGTAGACAAGCCACCTACTGTTTAGATGTATGTAATTTATAGATATATTGACATGAAAAATTAAATATGGCAAAACTATTTTTTTCGAAATTTGGTGTATGAAATAAATTCACATCTGTAATGAATAAGTCAAAGGAAAAACAAAATTTGGTAATGCAGTATAAAATAATCAAAATTTAAGACGAAATACAAACGATAGTAAAGAAAAATGAGCCCAAGCTAACAAATTCAGGTAGAAAGATTAAAATTACTAGAAAAAAGAAGATATGCGCTCTTATATAATATTATATAGCTTTAACATAAATCAATTTTGCGATCTTGACGTAAACACCGGTCCCATTTTATGCATACCTTTGTCTCTATAAAGTGAGCATTGTAAAGTGTAGAACAGGCAAATCGTCCAGTAGAGCGGTTTAGTCCTTATCTGGAAATCCTCACGTACTGTCCAGAATTTTAGGCGGACAGGGATCAAATCCTGGCAAGTCTGCTTCGAAATCTGTCGCGCTAATATTTGTGCCACCCTGCCACAAACATGAGAAATGTTAGACTACATAATTTGTGATAACTACTCATTGAACATGGATAAAGAGAAAATTTAAGATGCAAAAAATGGCTTTAAGTATATTCTCCTTAAGTGTCCACAGATGAAAGTATTTGTACCAAATGCAAAACAAAAATTAAAACGGAAATGGGGCGGGTGTTTGCATTATAGGATCTCCCAATCGTTTATGTGTATCACATCAAGTATAGTCTCAATACTGTACAGGCTTTTCTGCTACCATAATTTGGGCTGAAATTTATTGAATTAAAGCGTTTTTTAAACTGCTTATACATTTCTATTGCTACATTTAGTGTTTTCACCTCTGAGTCTGGCGAAAATGCACAGGAAATTGTAAAAATATGTTTATTGAATTTAGCTGTATATTCAACAATTGATTTTACACGTGTACCATTTTTAGTGTTCATTCATATGAGGTCGTCAACAAATCGATCCATTTATATCAGATAGGCGTCAAATTCCGGCTGGTTATAAGTCAATCGTTATGGAGACTGAAATTATTGCATATTATCTTTAAGTTAATGGTAACAGGCACAGTTTATCTGCGCTAAATATGCAAAAAAATATCTGCCCACGTTCTTTGAAACAAGAGGCATATCACATTCTCTAATGGAATGATGAAGTAGATTGCCTTATTTAATTGACCTTCATTCGAATGCTTTTTAACTCTTTCTTTAACAGTCGGGTAAACTAATTGACCAAATTTATCATTGTCTTTATCACATCAATTTTTTAGTTCAGCCGATATCATGCATTTGAAATTTTAATTCAGAAATAAACAATGTGTGAAAGTATAAATTTATTACAAATCAGAATTTTACAAGACAATTAAATAAACTTGGTAACCTCGTACTATATAATGAATTAAGTGATTTATTGCTATGTAAAAATATTTATACAAGCATCAAAGATAATCAAGCCATGGACTACTCTATTTCGTTCACCGATAGTAACCATACATCATATCTCATAAATACAAATCGTTAAAAACTTTCTCAATATCCGCACTCAGTATGTTCCATTCACATTCATTTGTCAACGGAGTCGCGAGGGGCAGTCCGTTGCGCAGTCTGATAGCTGATACCTACATGCAAAATCTGGAAATCGCAAAACTAGGATGACATGTTCAAAAATACTATCATACCTATCTGCGGTATGCTGATGACAATTTCATAATTAAAAATGAAGATGTTAAAACATATTAAATTCTTAAGTATTTAAACATCATGTGTTTCCGCGCGTTCCCCAGCATATAAGTTTCCCGTTCCCTTTTAGTTGTTGTATTCCGTGTTTAATCCCTCTTTATCCAACTGGCTCTAAAAAACGCCTTTATAAAATACAAGATAATACAGTTGAGTTTAATGATGGCGAATAGAAGGTGGCATTATAACAAACTGAACACACCCACACACGGTGTAATTCTCAATTAAAATAACAAATCATTTAAAAAATAATCATATGCAGTTTTTTCACTATTTAAAGTAATGCCATGAGACGCTGCTGATTTATGATGAAATAGCACGAGACTTTAATATTGCAAATTTTCTACAGACAGGTTTATAGAAATATAGTATTTTTAGATCTTCATGAACTTACTTTTTGAATCGCATATCTATGCATGGTGTACTACGGACTATTATATGCTCTGACATGAAACATCTATCTTTATAATCAAAGTTGCTATCTTGATGTAAATGTCACTGTCTTAGGTTGGCTCAGTGTTAGAGCAATAGATTTGAAAGCAGACGTGCCCGGATTCGAGCACTATCCGAGAAACGTTATTGCCAGTATCTGATGAGCTCTCAATAAGGACGAAATCGTTCTAATGCTCAAGAACGCTTGTTATATTTGATTTATTTTATAAATATTCATTTATATCCTTAATTTAACTCATACACGTTTATTCGGCATACTTGAAAAGTTTGGCGAACAAACTGGAGATTGTAAATAAATTCTAAATATAAACGCCAAAAGTGAGGCTATTGCATTTTTTGACGTAATAATTTAAAAGAAATAATTTTAAATCCCGGAAATTAGTCGAAAGATTGAAACATATTGCCACTAAATGGAATAAGTAAAACTCTGCGCTTACTTATTCTGTTATAGAAAAAATATCTGTAATTTAAGCGTGGATTGTGCTACGTTGTACTCGCCTAAAGTGCCACGAATTTTGCTTTCAAAGGGGCACATATCAACAAGAATCTTGCAGCTCATCCAAAGAGCCACTGAAGCTGTTTATTACCTGCAATTTTCAATAATATTTCAACTCACGTTTGTCAGTTAGACAATAAATATTTAAATATATTACATCTGTTATTAAAAGCAGGACCCACAAAAGAATTATGCTTCGACCAAAATCCAATTTACATCAGTTTTACTTCAAAGCATGAAAACATCAAATGTCTACCATTTTGGAGTTGCTAAACCGATTGCAATAAACAAATCTTAAAACTTTAAACACTGTTTCTGTCGGAGAACTAACATATAAACAAGCATATATTAGGTGTTACGAACCCAGTAACAAATCAGTTCAGTTGTGACCAGAAGGATAAACCAAAGACAGCATGAACGGAAAGTAAAATCTCATGCACATTAGTTTCGCGCTTAATGGCGACTAATCAGTAGGAGCCGGTATTACGCCCGTAAACCACTATATATTTGGTTGAGGAATATGGGATAATAGGACGATACGATCTCCTAGACGAATGGGTATACCTGTAGTAGAGAGACTAACATCGTATAGTCGCGACAATGCGACTTCAACGCTAACTCACTGTATAAAATATATATACCGAGTCTGTAAAGGACACTAACACTATATCTATTGTGTTAGTAACCGATACCAATATTAAAGTACCGAAAAGATACATGGTACTAACACTGTTGTTTCCAAGTCGGTAGATGGTATTAATATGATGGATATCAATGTATGCTATAGTACAGCGTAATTGAGAATTACAACTATTTCTGAACACCTGTTACTCCAGTAAATCCATTCCGTTCATGCTGTCTTTGGTTTATCCTTCTGGTCACAACTGAACTAATTTGTTATTAGGTTCGCGACACCTAATACATACTTGCATATATATTAGCTCTTCGCAACAAACAGTATTTAACTGCTAAATATTGAATTTAATGATGTCATGCTTTCCGCGAAATGTGATAACTGATATCGATCAAGGTCAGAGTGTAGGGATTTACTGGAGTAGCAGGTGTTCAGGAATAGTTGTAATTCTCAATTTTGGTGTACTATATCATACATCGAATTCCATTACATTGGTACCATGTACCGACTCGGAAACCATAGTGTTAGTACCATGTACCTTTTCGGTACTAAAATGTTGGTATCGGTTACTAACACAGTCATAGTGTTTGTATCCTTTACAGACTCGGTATATATATTTTATACAGTGAGTTAGCGTTGAGCACGAATTTACGCGACTGTACGATGTTAGTCTCTCTACTACAGGTTTACGCATTCGTCTAGGGGATTGTATCGTCCTATTATTCCACATTCTTCTACCAAATATATAGTGGTTAAAGGGCGTTATACCGGCTCCTACTGATGAGTCGCCAGTAAGCGCGAAACGAATGTGCATGAGATTATACTTTCCGTTCATGTTGTCTTTGGATAATCCTTCTGGTCACAACTGAACTAATTTTTTACAAGGTTCGCAACATATAATACATACTTGTAAATTTTAAAGCGATCTGGTCTGCAAATTATTTACACCAAATCTTTTTTATTTTAATTAATATAATTTGACAATAAATACATTATTCTCGAATTGTGCAATAAAAGGGAAAATAATGGTAAAACTAATTTGAAAATTGATCGATTCGTGATAAGTTCCTTTACTCATTTGATCAAAGATATGTTGGGACGAGCCTGTCGTGTGATAGAGCACAAATATGAACTTTTCCTAAATATTCTATTTAGGAAAGACGTTGTTAAAAAAAAAAAAAAAAAAAAAAAAAAAAAAAAAAAAAAAAAAAAAAAAAAAAAAAAAAAAAAAAAAAAAAAAAAAAAAAAAAAAAAAAAAAAAAAAAAAAATCTACAAATGAACATATCTTTATATATAAATTGAAAGGCAAAGCAAGGTAGAAAATGGAAACACGGAGAGAGTGTGAAATAAGGGAACAAACAATCAATTGTTTGCATAATCTCCAGGTCAAGCTCAATGCCTGAAAATGCTTCTTCTACTTGCATAAATCCGGCTGAAATTTGTTTATCTATAAAACATCGTATGTGGCTGAATCTCTTCTTTTATTTTATTTAATAATTATTTTAAATGCTACGTCTGGAGAACATACGTGTGAGGTTTCAACGATTTGTTGCGCAATTGCAGACGTGTATTCACCATTTGATTTAAAACAGACATTTAACTAACACTATTCTCTCGTTAAAATCAAGATTGTCACATTTATTTAGAAACAAATCCCTATATATATATATATATATATATATATATATATATATATATACATTGTATACTATAATCTAAGCATTGCAAATTTTGAAACGTTAATTTATCCAGTGGTGAAAGCTGAATCATTGGATTGGTTACAATATCTGAATTTTTCCATAGGTCTTGAACCTCGGCACGTCTGCTTCGGAATCTGTTGCAACCAATGAGGAACACTGCCACACACAACATGCGGTATTCAGTCATAACCTAACTTTTGTTTCTTGGTTAACCTTTACTGTATGTGGAGCCCATATGCCATTATTTAAGACCTGACGTATCAAGATACATCCTCTAATCCGTTAATATATAACAGATACCACGTAGCCTGTGGAAGTTGTATTGAATCGAACTTTAATTTAATTAAATAAATATTCGTTGCGCGGGAAGGAAAAGAATATTTGAATTAGTAGGATTGTGATAAACACTGGCCTTATTATTTACATTACTAGTATGTACAAGCATAATATATTGAAGAATGTGCAATTCATCCAATAGACTGGTTTCGTCTTTTTTGGGATCTCTTCAATTACTTTCTAGAATTGGCCACAGACAGGGTTTGAACCGGAGGACGTCTTAAGGAAAGACTAACCCAGAAACCTTAGGCGGTATTTAAATTAATGTTTTTGCGTAGCGTCTGCCAAGATTGCTCAATAAGTTCACAGGTATGCGCCCTGTCAGGGGAAAATTTTTGACAGTTATCTAAGTGTTTCCAATAAGAACGAAATCGGTATACTGGATGAATTGCAGTAAATGGGTCTGGTGTTTATATCATGATCACCAACTTGATTTGAAAATTGTTCTCACCGCCTGCACAACCAATGTTAATTTAAGTATATAATGAGAGATTACAGTTGGTAAGTTGGAACTTCAAGTGTAGATAAATGCCATATAAGCTCCACCTCAAGGAACTTTTAACCAAAATCTATAATTAGTACATATATGAACATTTGGCATGACTTGTGACGACGTGGCTCAGTCGTTAGATTTGCAGATTACAACGCTTGACGTTACATAAGGAGTTACGAATGAGGACGATACCGGTCTACTAGATGAATTTCCTTTTCTGACAAATGTATTTCTAAAATGAGAATTGAATTCATTTGAAGATCGTAATCCTGATTTCAGTCTTTGTTATCAATGCCTACATAACGACGATCATTTAATTATATAAATTTTCAATTGAAAAATAATTTTCTTATTTTGGTGGTGTTGGTTCTTTAATAAAAGAATTGGTGTGGCTGGTTAGAACTTCATTTTTAAATAGATGCCATATAAGCTTCGTTTGTAGGGAATTCTGGCCGTAAAAATTTATTTGGTATATGCATGACAATTGTCTTTAGCACGCGGCAGGGTAGCTCAGAGGATAGAGTCATAGATTCCAAAGCAGACGTGCTCAGGTTTGATTCCTGTCAGCAGAATTTTCTGGTCAGTACTTGAAGAGTTACCAATAAGGATAAAATCGGTCTACCGGATGAATGCCCTTTCCTACAAAATACGATGCTTAGTTTATGCAGACAGTTTTATGTATGATGGGATTGTGGTGCATATCAAGCTCGCAAACTTGATTAAAATATTTTTTATCACCATCAGCATAATCAGTTCTCATTTAATTATTTAAATTTTCAGTTTAAATCTAGTTCCGCATGTAGTGTGGTGTCTGTTCTATGATGAAATAATCGGGGTGGTTTATTGGCCTTTATGTCTAAGGAGATGCCGTATAGGAGCCGCCTGTAGGAATATATAACCAAAAAGCGTTAGTTAGTATATAACTGCAAATTGTTATTAGCGTGTGGCTGGAAGCTTGATTGGTTAGAATGACAGATTTCAAAACAGACGTGCTCAGGGGCAAGCCCTATCCACGGAAAATTACGGACCATAATTGAAGTTTTTCCAATAATAATGATACCAATCTACTGGATGAATTTCATTTTTCGACATTACACAATGCTTTGTTTATATTGCGAATTTTGTATAACTCTAATGGTATTCAACTTCATATCAATATTGGAAACGTAATAAGAATAATTTTTATCACCGCCCCCGCAACGAATTTTAATTTAGCCTCATTTATTTGTTGCGCAATTGTTGGCTTGTATTCGGCATTTGATTTGAAAGAGGCATTATTTTGCAAGGTTTTTTTTCTTTAAGACAAAATTATAATCAGGAAATGTTACCATTAAATTTTCTCTGAGGAGGAGATATGGTGTGAAGAGAGATAGAGAGAAGAGGTATATATATACAACTGACCGTGTTTAAACGAATTGTGGCGGATTTCTCTATTGTTAAATAATTATATGAGATTATAATAATTAATTTTGGCAATGCTTTTCTAAAATGAGAGAAATTTTTCTTAACTACAATAAGTGCATCTCAAAATAATACGATAAAATTGTACAATTATACAATTATGCATATAGTTTAAATTTTCCCAAATAGATACTACCGATTTTTTTTCACTTTTGAGCTAAAAACAATAAAGTTAAGTGCAATTGGTTGCCCAAAATAATCGAAGCCATTTCCTTTAAATTGTACCAGTTTTGATGTCAATTCTGTTTGTATCATTTGCATGTAACAATAGATAAGATTTATCGCAGTGCAATTGGTACATTACAGTTGCAACTTTTCAGCACATCGAATAATTTATATTTCTCTTTCAAGCAATTCATTTTTTCTGCTGTCTGCTCATGTTTTTACGTATATTCTCAGGCACTGCTATTGGACATCGAGAAAATTTATTAAGTAACCTGTGGCTTTTTTAAATGTGTGAATCTTAATAATTCATGTAAAGATTTCCAAATTGGGTTAAGCACTAACTTTGCGTTTTAAAAGTTGTGAAATTAAAAAAGACGATGATAAATTAAACAATAATTTATTTCGCGTGTGGCGAAAAAAGAGTTTTAAACAAGTTTGCCAACATTAAGTAGAGAATGATCTCATTTCATATAACAAGTCTCACCACCACCAGTTACAATACTTGACGTGTTTTGAACGTTAATGAACCACATAGAGGTTGTATAGTTAGTCAATCACTGATTGCGTGGGCGGTGACGACAATATTATAATAAAATTTGCGCGCTTGAAATAAACCGATAAACTGTTTAGATATATTTGAATTCATGCTTATCCCAATTACGCAAGCTTGAAAAGAGTATTTTTATTGTATGATTGGCATATATGTGGCAAAAACTGCAACAATATTATGTTCATGACTGCACAGAAATTATACAGCAGACATTGGCAATCAATCAACCTTGATAACAGGAACAGCGCTATGCTACAGGAATAACGTTGCACTGTATATATGCATATTATTTTACATTAAATTATACATATTTCTAATAAAATCTGGCTGAGCATTTAAAATATAACCAGAAAATACATTTTGGAATAGATGGTTAATAATTACTTTGTTCCTTCGCATTATTTTGCATTTACTAAAAGGGAGATTATCAATGTATGGCATAATTTACAATAACATTAATAATAAAAATAATATTAATAATATTATTAATACAGAGTTAAAAATATTCTGATTCTACTACGAATCCTACTACTGTTACTGCTGCTACAAATATTTTTATTACAACTACTAATAAGAATATTTAAAGTAATAACAATAAAAATAACTGTCATTAAAATAGTAAACAAACTAAAAAAAGTACATACATGAATGTAAATAATTCGTCTATTCTTTAGCAATTGCATTTTTAAACTCTTTTACGTCTTAAACAGTATTGATGTTATTGAACATTTCTAGAAGTTGAGAAAATTAGGGCAAGATATATTGAAAGGAAAAGTTAGCAATTGAAACAGTTTCATTTTTGTCTTACAAAATAACAGCTAATTTGAATAATTTTATGTTTTTATAAGAAAATAAATCTGTGCTATCTTAATCATGATTCAAATCTAGGAAGCTTACCAGAAACAAACAGCTTTAATTGAAGAAAATTTTAATCAGATATCAAGATAAACCGTTGAGTATGTAGCTCTCAAACAAATTACTTACGTATTATTCACTATGGAAAATAGATCATTTCCACATTCTTTCACAGCTATCTATCCATAAGTAGTGTTTGCAATTAGCTTGCAGCTTCAAACTGATCCCACCCGCTAAATTTTCTAGAAAGCTGAGAATATACTCATAACATACATAAATTTGTAACGGCTAAGAACTACTCGCCGACATATTGCCTAAATGAAATTCAAATTTTATTTACGTGCTACCAATTAAATCAAGCGAAATTTTCCATTAATCAATGGCTTGCAAACTTACGCTTGCACAAGTATATAAGCACGGTGCATTTACCATAGATCATCGTACACGTTTGACATTTCCTACTGTGCACTACGCGTGATTGCAGTCGTGTTACATATTTGATTGTTTACCTACGCTGACTTCTGTACTTGCCTTAGTTACCTCTGTCACCTAGTCACTAGGATCTCAGTAACACCATCATCTTGTTGCTGCCTAACTAGTCATACGTATCGATTATCTATTAATCGGATTTCAACGTGTGCCAGCCACCACGGTTTTGTCGCAGATCTTTAATAAGACAATTCTGAGCCTTTACACAGCAACTAAACTATCTGGTTGCGACTCCACAACGAAGGAACACTCGCCAGTCAACCAGAGCCGGACTGAAGTGTCTAGGAGTACTTCTAGATACTGTAATACTACCTAACTTTCTCGGTATTTGCCGGAGAACACAATTCCGGCCCTGATAAGGGCCATCCACAGTAATTAACTTATTATCTATGGCCTTTAACTATTTTTAACGTCGCACAGCATTTAGTAGTGCAAGCGTAAGCCGGCACACCATTGATTAAAGGCAAATTTAGCTTGTTTTAATTGGTTGCTCGTAAATGAAATTTGAATTTCATTTAGGCAATATGTCAGCGAATTTTTCTTATCCATTACACATTAGTTATTGCTTACGCGTTGATAATCTAACATAACATTTCGTGTAGAATTAAATGAAAGAAATTTACTTGATTACTTTAACATTTACAAAATCAGTTTAATATATTTATCAGCAACACATACTGATATACAAGTATGTATGATATTAGCTTCACTACTGCAGGTTTACACATACGTCTAGGAGGTTGTGCCATCCTATTATCCCACATTCTTAGCTCAAACATATAGTGGTTAAAGGGCGTCATACCGGCTCCTACTGATGTGTCGCCAGTAAGCACACCTAATACATACTTGCATATATAATAGTTCTGCACAACAAACAGTATTTAACCGGCATTTATAACAAATTGTTGGAATTTTCGATAAGATTTGATTAAACGAGATCAATCATCATTTTTATGTATTTTACGATTATATATTACCGCTGCAAAGTTTGAATGCCGTCAAGAAAGAACATTTTTCAGTTTTCGCTACTGTAATTCGAGCAAAGCCTATACCATATCCGTGTTTTCTTCGGGTTTACAAAGTATAATTTAGATTAATGGCTACGATACTTTAAATCATGTGGGCGAGCTTGAAGAAAACATCAACCACATTGTATTTTACCAGTCGTTGAACAACACAACAAAACTACCGGCAGTCGTACGCACTGACGCGTTTAGACCTTCCTTGATCATCATCAGGGTGACGGCAACCGGACTATCGAGGATCAAACTGCACTGTATATATATGGAGCAAATTTAGATATGCTGCTCTCACCTCAGCCGTCTTGCTTATATTGTAATTGACTGGAAATGTCGGCTCGCTTAATTTCGTGCATTCTGTACAACTGTTTGTAGCTTGACACCCATATATATATATATATATATATATATATATATATATATATATATATAAACAATAATTGATTGCGCGGGTGCTAGTAACAATTCTTTTAGATCAAGTTTGCGATCTTGAAGTAAACACCAATCCCATTGTATTTAACCAGTCGTTGAACAACATAGCAAATCTGCCGCCAGACTCAGGCACTGACACTTTTCGACCTTCCATGATGATCATCAGAGTACGACGGCCAACTGACGAGGATCAACCGTACTGTATATATAAGGAAAGCAAATTAGTAATGCGGCTCCTCACCTCTAGCATGCATGACTTGACTGGAAATGTTACGTACAATTCCATGCAGTCAAGACTGAATTGTTGGTATTCTACAAGATGATGAGATGGAATATATCAATACAATAATTGATTGCGCGGGTGGTGGAACGCTTTAAATCAAGTTTTGCGATTGAAGTAAACACTAACCTTCATTTTATTTAACCAGTCTCATGAACAACATAGTCAAAACTCATTGCGAATGCAATCGACGCGTTCGACCTTCCATGATTATCATCAGAGTACGACGGCAAGCTGACAGGCGAGGATTTTGTAGAATACGCGTTATTTGTTTATTTATCAATAATGTTATGCAGTGCAAAATATTTCTTTAAGGGATTTTTTTACTTAAGTGGCTTGCAAGGACAGCTACATTTTGTCGCTAATTCATAGAAAAATGTTGCTAATGTAGCTAAATATCCTGTAAAGAATATTTATGAACATCTTAAGGAAGGTAGTTGCTATAACCGAAAAGATTTTATACGGCTCATACATTCAAGAAACTTTAATTCAACCTCAGCTCAATCAATAAACCTAATTTTGTGTTGGCTTAATTTAGATATAATATTAATATAATATAGCCTTCGATTCAATTATTTAAATCAAGTTTGCGTGTTTGGATTAAAAACCAGTCTAACCAATCGTCGCAAAGTCACACGTACCGACGCGTTTCGACCTTCCATGATCATCATAGTGCGACGGTAAACTGACATTCGAGGATCATACCGCAATGCATATTTATGAAAAGCAAAATTAGATATGCGACTCTCACTTCTAGTAGTCTTGCATACATTGTACTTGACTGAAAATGTCGGTTGCATAATTTCTATGCAGTCAATTGAAGTTTTAAATGTTTCAGCGTATGCAGCAGTCACTGCGTTTGCAATTTTGTTCGACCCTGCGCGTCCCAACATTAGTTAACTAATTGTTTTCAATATCCGCGCAATCATTGCTTTATACATAAATTGCTTTATATATAAATTGTTTCTGGCGAAATAATCAGTCAGATTAAGTTTTTGCGCGGCAACCAACTGCGACAGCAACATCTCTTTTCCCATGCATTGTAAAGGATTTTCTGTTGAAATTTTGTTAGTTAGGTTATTGTTTTGTCTTGATAGGTAATAAAGAATGTCAAACGCCAAATGACCATCGACTGACGGTACTTTTATGTGCTTTTCGACTCGTCAAATTAATTTGAACTAGTTTTTCTTAGTTTAAACAATGTAAAACGAGATGTCTTATTAGTTCTGCATGTTCCTTTGAGACAACAGGCGGCAAAGATGCATTTAACTAATCGAGTTTCGAAATCAACTTTATCACGAGCTAATGCCTTGGATTTGGTTTCAGCAATTGATTTGCGTGCCGGTGTGACATCAATTCAGCTTTGATCTTTGGCAATAGAGTTGCTGAACTTTTATTGTTGCATGCTCCTAATGACATTCTTTGAACAAAAGCCTCAATAAAATTAAATTTTTATTTTAAACCTTAAATGTGAAATCTCTTTGGTAATAATTCCATTTTTTCCGATCGAAAATTGCTTTCATAAGCTATTGTCGCTGCATATTTTATTCTTTTATGGCGATAAATCGTGAAGTTGAAACATGGAAATTTTTTTTAAAGAACTTAACGTCAATCATCTTTTCACTAAGTTAAATTGTGAATTTTCGTCAAATGGAATATAAAAATGTAGTTGGTAAACGATATTTCAAAAAAAAACAAAAGGATTTGTAAAACACAATGCGAAATTTCAAATAGTTACTATAATTAAGTTTGTGGTCTTGATATAAGCACCTGACCCATTAATTACTTACATATATCAGTATAAACTATGAATTCTATAGTGTAGAGAAGGAAATACATCCAGTAGCCAGAATTTACTGCGGACAGGGCTGGAACCTGGGCACATCTGCCTCGGATTCTGGTGCTCTAACCACTGAGCCACCCTGCCGCCCACAACGATACACACAATTTTCAGTTATATATTAACTAATGTAACTTGGTTAGTCTAATGTTTCCTTAGGTGGAGCTCATATGGCATCCATTTAGACCGCACCCATACCGCAATCTTGATTACAATAATTGTTATCACCGCCCGAGCAACCAATGTTTGTTTAATAATAAATGTTAATTTCATATCCGCTTCCCCATGTAGTTTGGTGTCTGTACAGTAATGAGAGATTGGGAATGGTTAGTTGGAACTCTGGGTCTAAATGGATGCCATATTAGCTCCACCTAAAGCAAAAATCGACTACTTAATTTACATTACTTAATATATAACTGAAAGTTGTGTGAAGTGCAGTGTGTGGGTGGGTGGCTCAGTGGTTAGAGCAGCCCTGTCCACGGCAAAATCTGGCTATTACATGATGAGTCGGAATTGAATTGATTCTTAACGTTTTTTTCCTTGAACCTACAATATCTATTAACAATCATCAAGGAATTTTGCTTAACTTTAGTTATAACACGGTTATTTCTATTTGAAAATTGTCAATCATTGAGATCATTACAGAAGTAGTATAGAGAACATAATTACTTTAGTATCAGATAATAACAAGTTATGATTTAATCCACTACAACTGTTTTAAATTTTTTTAGAAAAAACCACCATATTTGAAAATGATATGTTGACATCAAATATAAACTCATAGAATGAGATAAGTTAAAGGCAAACAGACAAGAAAATTTATATTTAAAATATAATTTATTTTTAAACGTAAATAATAATAATAAAGAGTAAATTTAAATACAAACCCACAACTAGGTGACAAAATATTTAACAATGTTAATGATTAGCATGATTGAAACTCTTTTATAAAACGAATCACGTCGCATCCAAAATGTATGGTTTAATTTCCAACATTTACCAACGCACATACTGTCCAATTATTTTTCCATAATGTAATAATATAGACAAATTATTGTAACAATATTTGATGTTTACTTAAAATCTTGTTTAAATTGGCCATAGATGGAAACTTGAAGAATGTGAAAGTTCAATAAACTTTCTTATCATGTGTGTAATTACATCTATAAAAGTGCATAAATCAATATTATTTTTTGACGTTTTTGTAATATTGGAGTCTAATAAATTAGAACTTATAAATACATGTTTTTCTCCATTCTATTTTCTGTTTGAAAGGAATGTTCTAACAAATCATTATTACCCTTATGCGAAGCAACAATTCGTTCAAAAATAAAATTTCTTTCTATAATTTTGAGAATGTAATATTCAAGATGAAATGTGTCCTAAACCCAATTGTATTCTAAAAACTTTGGTGATATCTGCAATGGTGGGAGTGAAAAAATATTTAATTTTTTTTATATTAACCAATCCGATGCATGTACTAATGTATACAATATATAAAGAGACATTGTGCGAAAAACCGTTTCTCAATAAATGGATGGTTTAGCAGTTGTCATAAATTAAAATGCTAAATTAAAACGAATTTTAATTGCTCTGGTATCCGTCATTAGTTAAGGTAGATCATCTGTACTGAATGGAAATCGTTAACTTAATATAAATTACTTAATGACACATTCGGAGAGCGGCCAAGAAATGTAGATATGTGGAGTGAGACAAACACAAAAATTATGAATGCAGATGGTTAATATTGTGTTTTATTATATACAAAAATACAGGAAATCATGATCAAATCTTATTTTAGAAGAATAAATGTTTGTCTGAAGCTCATAATATAACCGAATTCTAAACTTTATAGAAACGTATCATCAAATACATTAACATAAATTGTTCAAACAATTTCAAATCATTTTTAACAGCAAAAAAATAAGCCGCATAATAAAGTTGGAGAATTTGAACCGTTGAGTAAATTATTAGTTAATAATATCACATGTAAGTAGTTTTTTTATTATATGTTTTTAAACGAGTGCACCAAATTAAGAAAAGATTTAATGACAAGAGAATTGTAAGTAAGTATGGACATGATGATCGATTTAATCTCGAAAGTTAATAAAATATTTATTGGATGGTTCCTGTCACATTTATACATACTTTTAAAATAACTGAAACATTCTTAACGCCGGCCAGTGATATCTATACGAACACTGAAATAGTGCATTTAATAGCTGCAGGCAATCTATTGCCCACCTACGTAATTAGCTCCATCTCATGATAGGATGCGTAAATGTATGATGCAATATCTCAAAATAGTTCTAGCGTAGGATAAAGAGTGATGGACTGGGGAGGAACACTAGTGTATAATTAGAATTAATCTTTCAGAATGGGCGTTAGGACATATTGAACCAAAAGTTTATAAAAGGCATATCTTTGTTTCAAGATTTCCTTTCGTTTTTTGTTAAAGTTTAGTAATTACTTTTATTTCCTCTTATTTAAATAGCAGCCATCAAATGTATGCTATAAATTGTCTTTTAAACATTAAAATTAAATTGATGTCTAGACATTCAAATACTCCGCGAAAACGAAGTCGCGGAAAAGAGAATGTTTTACGACAATCGTATAAATGACCGCCAATTAACATAAAAGTGTTCAAGTTACCGTGAGATATCGGCAGGCTTTCTTAACAAAAGGTAGCAAACGAAAAGTCAATCAGAGCCTACATTACCGGAAGATCTATAGCATCAATAATGACAGGAAGATTAAATTGCAACAAACCAACAAGCCTTCCAAAAATTAAAAAATACTTTAGTAGCAATTAAATATAAATCGAACTTTCGATTTGTATTCAAATATTAAATAATTTCTGTCTTCGCTTAAATCGGACAATCGGGATATTATTCTTGGATTAACCACCGCTATAAGTTCTAATGGGACAATTGTAAACGTCAATGTTGTATCTAGCGAAATCAGTGATTTTTTGGCGACTTTCATATTTATAAGTTCTTCTGGTAATTTAGATATATATTTAATAAATAAATGTTCATTAATTGTGCGGGATGTGATACAACTCATTTAATTTAAGGACGCGAGCTTGATATAAGCACTATTCCTGTTGTACACACATTTAATAAAACGTAAACTAAGCATCGTTCAATGTAGAAAAGACATTTCATCTAGTAGACCGTTTTAGTCCATATTTAAACTCTTCAATTAGTTTCCAGACTTTTCCGAGAATTAGGCTTGAACCTGGGCACGACTTGTTTAGAATTTGTGACTCCAACCACTGAGCACGTTACGCACAATTTGCAGTTTTGTACTACCTGAAGTTTTCAGTTAGCCTTTTTTAATGTAGAACCTATATGAC
>JAQBSW010004596.1:0-15000 GCA_029291075.1 Eudiplozoon nipponicum
TAATGATGAAGTATTTTGGCTGTTTTAGTAAAATCGGGTAAGGACCGCGATACTTGGGTTGTAGTGGTGCAACAGCAGTATTGTTGCGAACGAGTACTCTCTTGCAGCTGTGGAGCTGTGGGTGAACGAAGACTGGACGAGGCGTGTGTCTCGGCTGCTGTTCGGACATGTTACCGAAATGAAGTCGAAGGCGGGTAGCTTCGTTTTGTGGGTCATCTTGTGCCGGTAGTAGACGTGGGAGCTGACTAGGCAGGCGTAGATCCATGCCATACAAGAGTTGTGACGCAGACGTTTTAATGGATTCTCGAGTACGAGAACGCATGGCCAGCAGAACTAAAGGTAGTGCATCGACCCAGTTGCCATTAATGGACGAGGATGCTAAAGCTGCTTTGAGTTCCCTATGCATTCTCTCTACCATGCCATTAGCTTGGGGATGGTAGGCAGTCGTCTGGCGTAAGATGCATCCCATGTACCGCAAGGTGGTTTTGAAACGATCAGATGAGAAGCAAGTGCCTCTGTCCGTGATGACCTCATTGGGAACACCGTAATTGGATATCCATGCAGAGATAAAACCGTTAGTTACTTCGTCTGCAGAAATGGTGCCAAGAGGTAATGCCGCAGGCCACCGTGTAAATCTATCGATCATAGTTAGAAGGTAGCTGAAACCTTGAACCTTTGTCAGATGAACTATGTCGATATGGACGATGGCTAGGCGAGAAGTAGACCGAAAATGTTGCAACCTAGAACGAGTGTGTCGTGTGATCTTGTTTTCTGACAAATTGCACACTCTGAGACCCATCGTTTAACATTCTGCCTAAGTCTGTGACCCCAGAAACGATCTGTAAGAAGTCGGACAGTCGCTTGGCTTCCTGGGTGAGAAATTGAGTGAATTGAATCGAAAACCTTCCTCTGAAGGCTGGTCGGCAGAACTGGCTTGTTGGGCTGCGTACCCGTGAAGTAAACAATTGGTAAGCCTTCCCACAGACGGCATATGAACTTGGTTGGGTGACGGGCTATTGATCTTTGAATGTGAATGTCACCGCGTTGTTCAGTTCGCAGGAGAGTTGGCGTTAGTGCAGGTTCACTGAGTGCCACGGAGTTGACAGTGAATGGTGACGGCGAAGGTGGTTGTAGAGAGACGTCTGGCCTAGACAGGGCATCTGCAATGAAGTTCTGTTTGCCCTTGACGTGAAAGACGTCAAATTGCCATTCGCTTAGACGAGAAAGCTGTCTTTCCACTCTGGCAGGGTACTTGGCGATAGATGAAGTTGCGTTTCGAAGTGCGCTAACTAGTGGTGCATGATCTGTGAAAACAACAAATCTGCTACTGCCAATGATGCTGATAAAATGGCGCACTGCGTCGTGGATGGCGAGAAGTTCTCGGCCGAAAGTGTCGTACCTCGTTTCTACTGGTTGGAGAGTACGCGAGTAGAAACTGATAGGCTTCCGAACTCCGTCGATCTCTTGTTCCAAAGTGGCTCCAATAGCGAATTCAGAAGCATCTGTCGTGAGTAGAAATGGCTTTTCGAAATCTGGATGCGTTAGCATTGTGGCATTTGCTAACGAGTTGATTGCAAGTCGAAGTAATTCCTCGTCTTCGGATGACCAAGCAATGATGGAATTCTTGCTAAGTCCTTTTCGGTTCCGCAGGTGCCTGCACAAAGGATAAAGTTGTTTTGAAAGGCCTGGAAGGAACTTGCGATAATAGTTTAGTACTCCCAGGATTTTCTGCAAATCGCTCAAAGTCCTTGGTGACTTGATATTCTTGATTGAATTCGTCTTTGACGGCAACGGTTGAATACCTTGGGCCGTGATACGATGCCCTAAGAAGTCGACGGATGAAGTTGCAATCTGCGTCTTGTCACAGTTGATCTTGAGTCCGTGGTTGGATAAGCGTGAGAGGACATTTCGTAGATGTTTCGCATGAGATTCTAGATCTGGACTGAATACCATAATGTCATCTAGATATGACATACAATAAGCAGAGTCGTCGCGAAGTATGTTGTCTATGAATCTTTGAAATGTCTGAGTAGCACACTTAAGTCCAAAAGGCATGTAAAGATATTCAAAAAGGCCAAATGGAGTGATGACTGCAGTTTTCTCGATATCCTCTGGTGCTACCGGTATGTGATGGTACGCTTGTCTGAGGTCAATCACTGAGAAGAAATTGCTGCCGTTGAGTTTTTCAAGTAAAGTGTTGATATTTGGAATAGGATATGCATCAGATTTTGTCACTGAATTTAGCTTACGGTAGTCTCCACAGGCTCTGTACGATCCGTTTGATTTTGAGACTAAGTGCAGTGGTGACGCCCATGAACTTTTCGATGGTCTGATGATTCCCTCTTCCAAAAGCCTTGAGAATTCTTCTTGGGCAGCTTTCAGCTTAGCAGGAGCCAGTGGTCGCTTCTTGAGTGCAATAGGTTGTCCTTCTGTGACGATATGATGCATCGTGTTGGAGACTCGTAGATCGGACTTGTTAAGATCGAAAAGCGATTTGTATTTTCGAAGAGCTGCTGATATCTCTGCTGAATGATGCACTGGGGTTGGCTGAATGACCTGTAACTCCAAACGCTCGGAGGCAAGTGTCCAAAAGCTTTGTTCAAGTCCGGTGGAGGGGTCGATGATCTTTTGATTGGCAAGATCAACAATGAGCCGAAATTTTAGAAGGAAATCAAGGCCTATTATATTATGTGAGACCTTGGCAATGATGAAGTTGTGGGAAAATTCACGTCGTAGACCTATGTTGAGTGTGCGGTATTGGCAGCCATAAGTTGGTATGGGCTCGCCTGTAGCTGTTGCGAGAAGAACGCCTAGCGACATCTCGGCCATTGAATCACCTTTGAGAACTGAGACTGCCGCACCTGTGTCTACGATGTACTCTTCGCCAGTTTTGAAATCAAGAAGGTGCAGAAGTTCGTTTGGCTGTTTGGCCGGGTCATGCAAACAAGTAGGCTGGTGATTGCGACCGGCATTGTCTGTTTGGTTCTCTATGTGAAAAATTCGGCGTGGACGAAAAGAGTCGACAGGGATGTCGGATTGTAGTTGGCTTCTTCCCTGTAGCGCCGTTGATGCCGTTGATGTGCAGAAAGTACGGTCTTCTACTTCCTGCGCCAGACGTTTCCCGATACTGATGCACCCTTGTGCCTGCGGTCTGTTGTCCTCTCCGTCAGCTGTGGAAATTGACACTCATTCGGAAATTCTTCGGAACGACAAAGACAAACTTGGCAAGCATAAAAAACTTCTGGTGGTTATAACACCAGTTCTTTGGAGCATATTTATTAAAGGATTGCGGAGATCTCGATCGCCGCCTACCATTATAATTTGACTTGGAAACGAATTTTGGTCGAGCATTCACTTGATTTATCTCGGATTTGGTAATGGCCAATCCTTCTAGAACTTTGGCCATGTTCGCCACTGTTCTCTCTAAAGAGGAGATTCTATCATCTTGCGGGGGTGAAGAAAAGGATGATGGATTCACTTTGGGTTCCAAAACCCTATATTCTAACTCACATCTCTCAGATAAGTCATCTATAGAGAGAGTGTTGGGGAGCTGTCTGGCAAAGAGTTTTAATGTTTGGGGAAGATTGTTAATAAAAACAACCTTAGCCTCATGGTCAGAAATGTTGGTTTTATACCAACGTTTCCGTAATTCCCTCAGTATTTCTATGGGGCCAAGATTTGGCATATCTAACTGCGCATATTTGTTTATTATCTGCTCAGTTTCAGTGGGTCCAAGCAAGGATTCTACCTCGTTTTGTAGGCCCAAAATGGGATTAGGTAGCTTCCTAATGGCCTCAAGCTTAGGATAAATCCGTCGCTGCAATTCAGAAGGTAGTTTAGCAAAAACCTTCGACAGTTTTTGATGACTGTCATAATCAGGAAACGGGGAGAAAGCGGAGTCTACGCGCATAAAAAATAACTCACTATCTCCATCCCAAACAGGAACATCAATATCTAAAATTGGACCTGACATTTTAACAATCTTACGGGATCTTAAAAGCATAAATTAAAAGCAATATGAAAATATATAAATATACTTTAACGAAACGCTTACCCACAAACAGCTTCCACGGTTGAATAAGAGCAGAACAAAGAAGTCACTGTTTCCAAAATCCGAAGTTGAGTTGTTGAGTACGTACGGTGCCGTTTTGTACGTAGAAAAGATGAACAAAGGACCCGTTGGCCTTTGATGCCGATGCGTTATTATTATTTCAACAAATCCACGGATATATACCCAACAATTTTCCAGAAATCCACGGTCAGGGTAAAGAAAACACAAATGTCAATCTATTATTATTATATCCCCCAACACAAACCGCGAATATATATATATATATACCCAAAAAAATTCACAGATGGCCACGATCACGGTAGATAAAACGCAAATCTTAATCGATTTTTATCCCAAATATATGAAAAAGGAAGTCAATTTTATTTATACCAAAAAAATCAGAACAATAATCAATATCCTGGGCGGTCGCCAATTTTGTAAACGCCCCGGCTTCAAGTAAATGCCGTACGACGTTACAAACTCGGTTAAGGTGCTCTGAATAGAGATTAGTTACTGATATGGGGGCCCTTAAGAGGGCCGGGTAGTGCGTTCGCTTGAAGTCTTCAGAGTTGAAGATGTCCTAGAGCCTTGGGTGGACTCTGGTTGAGTTTTCGCTCCCGTGGTTGAGCTGTGATCGCGTTGTGGATGGTGTCCTGCAGGTCCTGCACTCAATTGGCTCGTCTCTCCGGTATCCCGCAACAAGATGAGTCACGGATGTAGTTAGTTGTTGGTGAAACTATCAAATCACCAGCGTAGGTATTGACAGCCGACAGAGCGCACACGTATTGACAGCCGACAGAATGCACACGCGTGAAGCAGGTAGAAGGCAAATGCCACAACTGACTTGCATGGTAAATTACCGTGCTTAAATAGCATGCAATATGTGTACTTGCATACTATTGGTTAAACGTGGTTAAACGTGGTTAAACGGCAATTTGCTTTTTTCTCATTGGTGCAACGTAAATAAATTTGAATTTAATTTACGCAATATGTCGGCGATTGATTTGTGTCGTTACACCTGAAATAATAATTCTCGGATATCATGGAAAACAACGTCGAGCACACACTAGCTTCTTCGTTCGCATCGACAGTTATCCAATCTGTCCAGAAAACAAACTTAACCTGGCATCTTTATTTGCAATTTCCTTTGCAATTTTCTTGCTCTGGCTTTTAAAACATTTCATCACTGCTCTATTTTGCTTCATGCGGTATGACCAACCTTTACGGTATCAAATCTGTAGCGATTACTAATGGTTTTTGGCATAATAATTAGCGAAGCAAATAACGATTAAGCTTCAACCGAGCATCAGCCCATTAAAATATATTTAATTAACCTATAGGCAGATTATTAAAAGGTTTCTTAACTGAGTTCAAACTCTGACGTACAGAACTTATCAAGCACCGCTAGGATGAATTTGTTCTGTGTTTACCTTTTTCAGTAAGGAAAGTGAAGTTATGATTCAAATTGATTCGCTGACATTTCGTAATGACCAATGAGAACACACGCTTCCGTAGACGGATAACGTGTGACTTCGGATCTATATAAGCCGGAAACAATTACTATGCGTCTCACGCTGCTCTGCTTGCTATCTGCAACTGATGTCGCCTTTTCTGTTGCACTAACGTTTTAACACATGAAATCTTACTTACGTTTATCAAACTGTGTTATTAGTCGTCAGTCATGCAAGTATTCTTGTTGCCGCGCATTTAATAATACGTAATCATTCATTTATACATCTATTTTATACGCAAGTCAACCATTTTGCGGTTGCTGGAAACATTCAACAAGACTATTCTAGGCCTTCGAACGTAAATTAAAACAACATGTTTCGTTAATTTTACGTGCTCATCGTGAATCTTCTAATAAGATCATTAATCCACGAACAGGATACAAATGTCCAGTGTCTAGATGTAGCTCATACGCATCTATTTAGACACAAAGTTCCAACTAACCATCCCAAATCTGTCATTATTGAACTGACAACACACTACATGTGAAAGTGGTATTAAAATGAACATTTATATAATGAAATGAACGTTTGATGCGCACGCGGTGATATCAATTAATATAAGCGAGATTTCAATCTGGATTTTAAAAATGTTACCTATTAAATACATACATTTGTCAGTATAAACTAAGAATTGTAAAGTGTAATGGGTACTCATCGCGTACTGACTAGAATTTGCCGTGTACATGCTTCTAAATGGGCACGTCTACTTCGGAATCTATAGTAGTTTATTTTCAACGTGCTCACACCCAATGTTCATTTAATTATATAAATGATCCATTCAACACCACTTCTCTATGTAGTTTGTTGTCTGTCTAATAATGACCGATTGAGGATATTTAGTTAGAACGTTGGGTCTGTATGGATGCCATATAAGCTTTATCCTAAAGAAAATACACCAACCCAGTTACATTAGTTAGAGTAAAACTAAGAATTGTGTCTAGTGAGCGGCAGGGTGTCTCAGTGTTTAGAACACCAAATTCCGAAGCAGACGTGACCAGGTTCTAGTTCTGTAAACGGCAAATTCTGGCCAGCAATGTTCGTTAAATAAGAATATTAAATTGTCGTCAATTTAATTATATATTATCAAAATTCTTTGTTGTTAATAGTTATACAGAAAATCAAATTTGTCTGTAGTAGAACACCGTTATTTCCTATCAAACCAAGCAAAATTTCAAGAAGATTGAATTATTACGTCAACAAAGACATGCCAGAATGAACGACAGTTGAAACAAATTAAATTCCAGAAAAATAAAATATTTGTTTGAATGACATAACGCTGTTTATAAAATCAACGATAACTCTGCATATGCATCGTCTGATCCATTCTGCTCCATCCCGGCTGCCAACTACCCCCTCGACATAGAAATAATAGATTCGGCCAAACATCTCGGCATTCAATTCTCAAAATCCCTAGACTTCTCCCCACACCTTACACACACTACCTCCAAACTCTACAAATGGGCCCGTCTGATCTGTTTTAAGATTAACAATCCCACTCTCCAACTCACGTTATTCAAGGTCTACGTTCTGCCCCTCATTTCCTACGCCAGCGAATTCTACTGTCCTCTCACCCACGCCTCCTCGTACACCATTGAACAGGTATCCTCCAGATTTCTTAAGCGAGTCCTCCCGAACTGCCAAAACTACAGGGAACGCCTACTTCTAGCTAACCTCCTTCCGCTTTGGTTCACACGTCACCTTCGAGTCATTTCTTTTATCCATAAGATCTCAGCTTCCTTACCACTCTCCAACTTTGCCCACCCAAGTCACCACTACGCCACACGTTCTAGTAACTCTTCTATCCAAGCCTACCATACCCCCACCTTATTTTAAAAAATCTATCTCTTCTCCAAAGCCACTAATGTCTTCAACGCTCTCCCCACAGACATAAAACTCCTACCCCAGCACGAATTCAAAAAGGCAGCCCATCAGTACTTCTTCAACAAATTTCTTTGTGATACGACCGATTGGAAACGAAACTGGTTCCTTCTCAATCCATAACATTTACTCCACCCTATCTTCTTACCTCTCTTGTCTTATTCTTTTTTCTTCAAGATTCACTAATACCACCTCTCAGCCCATTCCTAACCCCATTATATCCACGTTGCGGATACTCTACTACGTTTTGCTCATCCAACTCTTTTCTTTTTTCTTGTTTCAGCGGAGGACCAGAAACCCAACAGCCCTACCGATTCACCAACGGTTCGCTTCGGACTTCGACTCTCCCTGGTCTTATTTTAATCTCGATCACGTTCTACAGATGCCTGCGATCCTTGCAAGACTCGCTCGCCTCAATCCTGCCGACTCCATCAATTCATTCGTCACGACAACGGACTCCAACGGTCGACGTCTACCTCCGGGCCGCCATCTTTTTATCTTCATCTTCGCTTTCGATCTCACATTCACCTTGAAAATCTGATACTTCACGGACTATCTCCAATTGACCTTGTCTAGTCAAATGGAACTTCGCTTATATTTATTTTTCACCAGATTGAACTATCTTGTTGTTAATGATAACTTTTCCCCTCCCCAACCCCTCCCCTGCTATTAAATACTTTGCTAGTCACAATTCCACTCACCTCCACATATCCTACCCTTGATTTGCTATTTCAATGATTGGGCCAGTTGGCCTTTGATGCCAAATAAATGTATTATTATTATTATTATTTATAAATTCTATAAATTGAATAATTTTACATGATTGACTTTCTTTTCTGGTAAATCTCTCCAGGTTCTATTAGAGGCCAAACAGATTACTGTGCTCTTTATTTTTTTGTCTTATTAGTAATGCTGCTAGGCACTCTAGTCGGAGTGTTACACACACCTACAGTTTACTTCAGTGGAATAACAATCTTTTTAATTTTAACGGTTCATAACTTTAGCATGATTTCACACATAAATAATATACAATCGCAAATTTTCTTTGGTTTATTCTGATTTATCTTAAATTAGTTAAATTTTATTTTATTTACTTTGTAGCAAATATTTTACTATTTATTTAATTATAATAATATTTTGCTTTTATAAATTAATAAATAATGATAAGGATTTAAATCAAGTTTTACGTTTGTACCCCATAACTGCATATAAAAACTTTAAAATGGATGTCATCAAGATTGTTCGTAGTGTTTATTATTTTTAGCGTCGATTAAGCTCAGATGTTCAAACACCGTGTTATCTATTAAGTCTCAGAGATGTAAACGTTCTTGTTGATTGTTGCATCGACACATCAATCTTGGCCTATTTTCTTCCTGCACATCAACTGGCTCAGTAATTTTTTTACATTAGATTGGTTCTAAGGTTAGGAAATTCGGACCTCCAGCCTTTTGGTTGTACTAAAGATCCTGTAATTTTGATATACTTTTATCTGAAAGGTGGAAATAATAGGTGGATACGGCTTTTTAAACAGTGACCTTCATCTAGGGTTTTTAGATAAAGACACAGTAAGTACTCTATCAATCTGCTAATTTGTTGCCTAAGGTGTGTAGTTTTTACTGTGAAAAGCTTTTACACCAATGTATTATGGTGCATATTATTGTTGATGTGTCACATTTTTGCGAAATACATCATCTGGCCACATAATTTAGAAAATAAAATAGCAATTTTAATGTCTTAAGGGTATTTACCTGATTTTCGAATTGCGTGCCGAAATATTTGAATCCACGGTCATCATGATTTTTCCATGATGACAGTGGATTGAAATATTTCGGTACGCAATCCGATAATATGGTAAATTATCTATTTCCGGTCGCGCAACATGTTTATTTTAAATCTTATAAGGGTATTTGTAACAATAATTGGAAACTGATAATGGAATTGAATGCGATTAATTTATTTAAACATTATTAACAATATGCCTTCTAGAAATGAAAATTAGCATGTTTTTGTGGTCGATGTAATATAGTTTTACTTCTATTTGTTGTCAATTTCATTTAAAGGTTCAAACTTGTAAAGTATTTATCCCGTTCTGAGTAAGCCTTTTGAACAAAGGAGTTCATTACTTGCTGTGACTTAGCATTCGTATTAGCGGTATCCAATGCTTGATCTTGCCGCATCAAACATTCATTGGTTCTTCCCCATAGTACATTCTTCTTATAGATCCTATTATATGGAAGATCTTTATCTCGGTTTATCTATTCATGCACAAAATATGATATTAATGGGCACTTAAAACCTTTTGATATCCAGTAAATGTAAGTATGATAATAGGCGCGTTTTTACCATTTACTGTCAGTTATCGTTTGCAACGTGCTGTTGTGATCTACATTTTAGATAGGAGCATTGCGAAATTATAGGTTGTCTCGTTGTTATGCTGTGTAAACGATGGGTTCCATATAGACTTGATCCGGTATTTCTTACATCTTTTTCTCATAGTTATACAACGTGAAATCTCAAGAACCGCGAGGGTTAGGTGGTTTGGTGGTATCATGATTTTGCGACAGTACTGCATCGGCTTTTAATGCTGACGATTGATTGAGTTAATAAATAAGTAATAGTAATAAGAGCGTATTTTGATGATGATACAAAAGATGAATGTTTGTTTATAGGTTACTTGATGTTTATAATTTGTGGGAAAGGAATAGCTTAGTTAATTTTAGTAAGTAAATTATACAGCCTTAAATTTATACGAAGAAGAGCAATAAGCATGTCGCACTATAATGATTGTGGTTCTGAAGGAGGCAATCGCTACGTCTGATCCAAATATGAACAAGTAAATTCGTAATGCTGCTGTTAATGTGACAATGCGCAAAATTTTCAAATGCATTATATGAACCAAAAAATCAATTGAAAAGCAGAGCGGACGTATATCCGTAACAATTTATTACAATTTTGAATATAAAATCGTCAACCGAGAATAGTAGCATTGAACCTCGAGATAGAGATATTGCTAACTATCAGAAGTGAAATATTTATCGAGGGGCTGCGCTGTCGGCCATTCGTCATTCTTGTTCTGAGGCGAAGGGATATTTTAATGTCATAGGGTATCCCCTCATGCAATTATCAGTGTTTTTTTAGTAATAGTTTGTTAATTATATATAGGTATGGTAAGGCATTGCTGATTTATGATTGTTTTTAAGCCACAATCTATTTTGTTCAGAATAATTTTGTATTGAACGATATACTATTAAAAAGAGTTATTATATTTGGACAATTCTTATTTTGGCAGAGCAGTTTTCTTAACAATTGATTTTGTATGCCTTTTTTTGACTTTTTTTATTCGTATTCGTCAATTTATCATTCCTTTTGCAGTGGAGTAATGTAGAAAGATAATACGCGCCGATGGATTTTATTATTTTTTTCATTGTGCTTTTATGCTTTTAATATTCACTAAAGTTGTATGAACTCTGTTTCATGAAATATTTGTAATTTACTATTGTTGTGTTGGCTGTTTTGCTCTATTCGTATTCTCATTGGTTGTTACTCTTGTGAAAAATACTATTTCGTGGAATCTTGATTTATAATTAATAATTATCCTTTCTATTATTTTTTATATTCCTTAAGGCAAGTGTTCGAACTTCAAATATACATAAATCCCATTTTATTTATCAGTCGCCCAAAATTTGGAGACTACTGTAGACCAGAAATATTTATCACCACTTGCGCAATCTATGGTTGCTTAACATAGTAGTTTTAGCGCATTTCATATTCAAACTTCATTTATATTTCTCGATTTATATACGTTATTCATATAAGTTTAAAACAAACTAGGCCTAATTTCTTGTGCAAATATGATTTTCAGTTTTTGGTTATTAGCTTACCTATATTTTTTCTATTCTTTTAGATGGACTCGGTACTTTGGGATACAATCGATGTCATACTTGTTTCAAATACTCGTAGTTTAATCGGTTTACCGTATGTGACAGAGTTCACAAAATTTAGAGGAAAAGTACTTGCTACGGAGCCAGTTATTAAATTTGGAAAGTAAGTACTGTGTTTGAGCAAGTTTTTCGGGCTGTTGCATGTTTTACCAGGAGGTAAATGCGTTTTTTCCAAATTAAATTGAAGTAGTTACTTGATTTCTCCGCATTGTGATTTTACTTACCAAAGGACATTGGCATGGAATCTGCTGTGCGAAATTCTTTGTTATATTTAAGTATGGAGGCCCTCTTGTAGAACCGGCATTAGTATTCCAAAATGACCGACAAAGTTAGATGCAACCACGCCATCTATAACTAATTTCTATATGATCTAACTGAGTCCACCGTTGTCCGGGGGTTGTAGGACGTCATCTGTCGCGACGTTTTACACTATATCTAATATTTACGCTACTTAATACAATTTGTGTTCTGTGCAGCTTTCCAACAGTCGCTCATCATTATTTTTTCGCATCGTGATAAGTGTGTGTCTGAAATCGAAGTTAAATTCTGCGATACTTCAGCGCTCAACTCAGCTTTCATAACCAAGAGAATATTTGCGACTAATCGCCTTCATAGTAAAGAAGTTTTGCCGGTGTAGAAAGCTTCCCAGCTGCAACAAAAAATAAGCTTTGATTAGAAGACGTCTTCAAGCGTGCCGCACAAAGTCGGCTGTTAACAGAGATCCATTCAGTTAATCAAAATTCTGCTCTCGAGTCAAGGATAATGCCGACGCCCCGTTGTCCAACATAAAACTTCACGGAACCAGATATTTGAATCCAATAACGCACAAATAAGGATAGTACCATGCTCATAAGATCTTGTATTCTGATCTCGAATATGCAACATGTATTGATCGACATTTCGATCGCAACATATATCCAATGCACATGCGAGAGATTCTTGTTGTTCTATTTGTTTCACTTTTCGCACATTAAATACGCTGACGTTAACACATAACCTACGTTTAATTAACGATAATTTACTTTCTAAAAATATGCTCAGTGATATGAGCAATGCCCACCTTATTTATAGCTTCTAAAATTGCGTTATTATTCGATCAAGAAGAAGAAGCAGAATCGGAAATTAGGGCGTATGCAGACGCTTGATTTCGCTTATCCACTGCATAATTCAGCAAATATAACCGCCTATTTTATCGTGCGCGTCGGCCGATGTAATATAGGTCCATTATGTTGTGTATTGATCAAAATTGTAAGATTATTTGAGGTTATTCATTCAGTATAGATTTGTATATATATTAATTCTGTTTTTAAAAAAAGTAACGTAGTTTTTTTAAATAATTTTCCCATTCAGAATATCTGTTGAAGAATTACTAGACTGTATGGATCAATTATCACCAAAAACTCAACCACCGGTAAAATTGCAGGAGTTAGCTAAGTAAGTTGTTAGACAATAGTTCAAAATACTTAAAACAATGGAATTTTTATAATAGTATTAATATTATTGACTATGTAACGAAATGTGTTTTGTGACATTTCGATTCACCGTCATACAGCGTTTATAATTCATTCTTAGAGTAACTATTTCCATATACGTTTATTAAATTACAGTTTGAATACATTTTATATGAAACCTGTTGCGCATTCAGTTTTATCACTACTGTTGCAAGCAATAATTTCTTAATAGTTTGTGCGTGGTTGTCAATCTGTATTGGCTTTGTTTCTTTGATGACAATCTAAAAACTGACAATGGTGTGTATATCAAGCGAGAACAATTGTTTTGCATAATTTAAATATTGTTTATTTGGAGCGAAACCTGCAAAATTTATATCTATGGCAGAATAGAAGTCTTAACCAACATTCCTGTCAAGGACAATGCTTATGAGACCTTTTTAAAGCAGCATTTCCGTTTTGCTTTATCTTGTATGTACATTTCGATTTTTATTATTGTTAATCAGTTTGCCGTAGTGGTCTGATGGTGACCAATGAGATGCTAAGCTTTCGGTAGTTTTTCCCTGTTGTGCTACTAGTTAAATAAAAAAGATTGTAGTCTATATCAAGCGCGCAAACGTAATTTATATTTTCTTTATCACCACTTTTGCAAGCAATAATTTCTTAATAGTTTGGCGGTAGTTGACAAACTTTATTGGCTTTGCTTCTCTGATAACAATCATTAAGATTTGTAATGACCAAGATACACTGGCTGTCAAGGTCTCTTTTACATATAGCATCTTTGTGTGCTTTTATGAACTGTAAAGTGGATATTTACGCATAAGTGAGATTTTCTTGGTTTGCTTATGGTGGTTAATCATCATCGTCATCACAAACAGCAATATATAAAAATTAAACGGATGCATTCCTGTCACATAGCATCCATAAATAAGAAAGAAATACTACCTTTTATAATATGAGTATTAAGAAAAATAATTGTTATTATTATTTTGTAACCATTGTAAATGAAAAATTAATGATTATTGCCAAGCTCACTATAGTTTGTATGGCAAATCTATTTAAACAACACAACCTAAGTTGTCTAAATATCTACACTGCCAATTCACTTGGTAAGGTGAACTTCAAGGCAAGTCGATATCTGCAATGCAGTTGTTTCCTTGAGGTTTTCATGCGACCACACCTCGAAACTAACTTTGTCGACAAAATAGAAGAAAATGGAGGGAAGGATTCTGATGTAAATTCACAGCATGATTGTCACAATACATGATTCGATACCATTGCACAGGAATCCTAACGAAGAACGCTAATGACCACTTAGACATACATATATATATATATATATATGTTTATATATATTTAGATATATATATACATATATACTTTTTTCAATATGTCCATTCCTTTTAATTTACCACAGTATTCTTATGATTAGGAAAACACAAATAACAAAGTGGATAAAGGCCATTTATTTCGTGAATACTAATCATCTCTTATACAATCATACATATTTATACATTTTTGGTTTTCAATTGATTATGCTAGTGGTAACAAATCTGACTCGTTTTTACTGCTGTTTCTTGTTTTGACTAGTTGGTGAGAATGTATGCGTTTGTGTTTGTGTGTATGCGTGTTTGCATGTAAAGGTCATTCTCGCAGTATTGCGAAGTGATGTGTACTAAATGTCATATTAACTTTCCCAGTGTTAAAGTTAATATGACATTTAGTACACAGAGAATCATGAGGTTGGATGCCAAAGATCAATTGCCAATTATATCCAAATCATTCATAGTCTACAAATTCTCATGTATGTGTGGTAGCACATATATCGGACGTACGAAGAAGCAACTGATAAGCAGAATCCAGCAACATTTGCCACAGAAATTGATTAACAAAGGCTTGCCACCGTCAGGAAAATCAGCTATTTCCGATCATATATTGGCATCGGGGCACCCTGTCAATTCAACAAATTTCACAATTCTACATAAAGATATATCAGAAAAATTATTATTTATCTACGAAGCCCTTTACATAAAACAACAAGCACCTGACCTTAATATTCAAAAGATTCATCAACATGATATTCTTATCGACTGGCCAAGAATAACAAAATTCAACAACAATCTACTAGTATCCAGCCAAGAACAAACAGGCCCTCGACTAGAATCAACAAA
>JAQBSW010004596.1:20000-67253 GCA_029291075.1 Eudiplozoon nipponicum
TAAAAACGAGAAAAAATAACAGTAGTAATAATGACTAAAATTATTATTTAGACAAAAAGGTTATTGAAGGATTGTGATGTATGGTGAGGCGGATCTAAATAGTATGAGCATATTTACATAGTTCTCTCATTCGAGTAATTAACCGTCTGGTCGATCGGCCTACGTAAGTTGATCGACAACTTGCGCATGTATATTGGTAAATAATATTTGATATCGACATTAACGGCTGTTTCTCTTTGATTGCTGGTAAAGGCAAGTGTGTTACCCTAAATAACACTCGTAGTTTGGCTGCATTAAATGTGCGTGTCAATGCTGCTTCAACTTTATTTTGTGCCATTCGGGAAACTGCATCCCCCTTAAATGGGATGTTTAGGTAGACGGTTTTCTTTTCTGGCCCATAGTACGTCTGTTTCTGGTTAACTCCCCTTTTAATAATTGATTCAATTAATTGTCTGGGATAGCCATTAGACATTAAATCGTTAATTGCTTTATTATATTCATTTTCTTTAGAATCTTGACTAACCAACCTGTCAATTCTTGAAAAGCAACCACGAACTGTTGATAATTTATATTGAAATGGCACAAAACTGCTGTAATGCAAATACTGTGCAGACCATGTTGGTTTATGGTAAATTGTTCTGTTTAATTTACCATTACTTTCTTTCTTTAATAGTACATCTAGGAAAGGCAGACAGTCATCTTTCTCGTGCTCTGACGTGAAACCGATATTCTTATATGCTTTGTTGAAACTTTGAAGCAATGTTCGTGATTGCGACCTGTTTTTAAGTACAAGAAATATATCATCCACGTACCGTATATATTGATCACATTTACTTATGTCACTCTTTAATGATGTATTTTCTAGGTGCCCTAGAAAAATCTCAGCCATTTACATAGATAACACTCAGGTGTGAGTCAAAATAAAACTCCACACAACACTGTTATGGCCAAATCAGCTTTACGGCAGTACATCGACAGTATAGTTTCCTTGAAGCTTTCAATGTAGGACGTCATAAATAAAACCAAACCTCGCAGCTAACACTGCCTAAATAAAAAAATAAAGTTTCGAAGATGATTCTCCTGGAAATTTATAACAAGATTATGGTCATAATCAGGCAGGATGTTCGCCGTACTTCTTTACTGTTGTTGGGTCTTTGTGGTGCTCATCCGCAAAACGTTTGCTAGATCTCCAGCCTACATACTCTGTGTTGTATCCAAATTGGTCACCGCATTTATCATTCAAGTAGAACCAGAGATGCGAACTCGTCAATTTCATATAGGATTTCAACCACAAATGGAATGTGTGGACCAAATCCATTAAAATTGCCATAATCTTGAGTTACGTCACCAGTACTAGCGATCCACTATCTTTCTTTTCTACAATTACCCAGCCTCTTTCGATTCTGTGTCCCACAAAATTGTATGCCAACTGCTCGTAAAATCTGGAGGTAAGGCTCCGAGAAACAATTGGCGGTTATGGCAGCACCGGCTATTGGTGGTATTAATAATCCTTATTGGTACAGACCATGTACTGTTGCCTTTTGAGAGATAAAGCGTCGCCAAGAGTTCAGAAGTTGCTTGTTCGAAAATCGCAATTCCAACGTCTAGCTCGAGAAGTACTTAAGGATTTTAAGCTAAGCTTAATGCTGATGTCACGGTGACAATTGTTCGGTGGCTTGTAACCTGTTGAAATGAGTCAGCAGTTTGTATTCACGCGTTTAGTGGTCTTTCTGAACATCTTGTGGTGGCTTCAGCATTCTGTAAGACTTTTAGATTGCTCTTATCCTGCTTAGGTATTTTCTGAGGTCACCCCAACACACCACGGAAAAGATATCGGTGGAGGTGGCCGGCTTGTTGACCTAGGACATGTATATTGCAGTTCTGATGAGATGATAAGATAATGGACTACAGAAATCCAATAATCTTGCTCATGAAATTTATATACGGTATTGTCTAAAGTGCAATGCAGTGATAAAATTCGCTATGATCCGTTTCGTTCCGATGTCTAAGATCGCACTAAACGATGCCATGCTGCCCGTCGTCGATCACTTGTTTAGTTATGAGAATTCTGATTCGGCTCCTGCCGAGGTTCCTTGGGAACTGCTTGCTTATCCAAAACAACACAAAGGTTAATATCTACAGGATTAGCATAATGCTACTTTAATCAATGTTCTGATCTTGATATACACACATGACCCATTATGTAGATAAATTTCACTAATAGCTAGTGGTGTTTTGTGTACTGTACTTCGTAAAACTGAGTTAAAGTTAATGTTCCTGTAGTGAAAATCTATCCTCATATTTAGTTGACTAATTTTTCTCATCCCAAAATTGGACTTAAGTTATTAAACGACCTGAGCCCTATGGCCATAGAAAGCTTTAAATTAGCTGTAGTTGAAAGTTTACCGAGTGTACTGAGGAACTGAGGGATGTTTTTAAGGCTTTGCTTGTAATGTCGAAAAAGTATATGCGTTAACTTGATCCACAGATTATTTCAGAGTATTTATTTGAGCCACGTAATTAGCGAGAATATGTTACGTGGCATTGTGTTTAATATATATATATATATATATATATATATATATATATATATATATATATATATATATATATATATATATATATATATATATACAGACAAATAATCTTGGAGTTTGCAGTGATTAACTGCCGCATTTGTTTAATTTACCTATTTAAATTTTTATACTTTGTTTATCAAGTGATTAAAGACGGTAAAATACCAAAGAACTTACTAATAATATTATTAGTGTCAACAAAGCCACACCGATATTTTCATGTGATCACAGTGTAATGCAATTTATAAAGGTGATCTTTAAGGGTATTAAAAGTCATTTTAAAATTATAAAATCGACAATACCGATACATTTAGCATTATTTTACATGATCTCATAAAATGAGGTTCGACAACAACTTATTTCCTTTCTGTATGTACTTTTCTATTAAAATTAATCATTTTTATTGAACTTTCACCAGGATTGACTGACCTAATGGTCTACGGACAGCGTATAACTGATCAAATTCTATTGTTATGCGTCAGTAACGCATACGTTTTTGAATGATGAGATATTACAGCTTATGGTTATTTATTCTAAGGTGATATACGTGGATTTTTTGCACTTCAATTAATTACAGTCTAAATTAACTTTGGCATATTCGGCAATATTTTTATTTATTTTAGGATATATTCGGTTTACTTACTATTAAAGGGGTTAGTTCTGGATTCGGCATTGGAAGTTGCAATTGGACAATTGAAACAGCATCAGAGAAAGTGAGATTACCTTCAATTTCTCCATTTCCTAACCTTTTGCATGTACAGTTAAATGAACTATTACCTTTATAGAGCATTGTGCCATCCAAATACATTGACATTTAACTGTCGCATAACCACGAAATTAATACCTTTTTGTGAGCTATAAATAAATACTCAGTCACACGTTCTTAGTGGGGCATTTAAACTGTGTTAGTCTGACCATTTTTCATCGGATTGTTTAATAGAAGATGTTCTAACAGCGCTTTATCGCTGCTAGCATAACACAGTGTAGCATAGAGGCATAAAAGCCACCATATTAATGTAAAGTCCAGCCTCGAGCGAAAATATCTGTTTTATATGTATATTTATGTTCAGTGAAATTTCGTCCTGTTGGTAATAAATATTATCGATTTGGCACTTCGAGTATACTCGTGGCGGTAGAAAATTCCTGCTTGGCGTCCGCCGGCTCCTGATAGTCATACTGACAACGTATCATAAAACTTGTCAGTTTAATTGGGATACAATCATCCTGTATCGCATGTGAACTCGTATTAGATTTCACTGAAATGTTAAATGATAGTGACAAAATGAAGTCAATTCTAACCATGTCGACGAAGTTTGTGGATGCTGAAGAAACTGGTTACTAGCGTCTCTAACCCCGAAGCTACGAGAAATTTTTTCGCGTCCATCTTGGGTGGAAAGCCTATAATCCATCCTTTCTGTGAATGGTCAAACTAGTGCTGCTGAGTGGCTCACATGTGACCATTTTATCCATGCAGCATTTAGGTGTTTGCTTTTAATTTCTTATGTATTTCCGTCTGATGTAAAAACTTTTGTATTTATTTAGTTTATTTTATACTCTAAAATGTCAATAGCTCATTTGATTTGTGTACTTTTATCAGGCTGTTTGTTCTTTGCAAATGTAAGAACTCTTCTTCAATACCAACAATATACGTTTTACTATAATCGCACTCCAAACCAAACAGATTTTCAAGTTACAGTTAAATACTGTTTGTTGCGAAGAACTAATATATATGCAAGTATGTATTAGGTTTTGCGAACCTAGTAACAAATTAGTTCAGTTGTGACCAGAAGGATAAACCAAAGGCAGCATGAACGGAAAGTATAATCTCATGCACATTCGTTTCGTGCTTACTGGCGACTCATCAGTAGGAGCCGGTATTACGCCCTTTAACCACTATATATTTGGTAGAAGAATGGGGAATAATAGGACGGTACAATCTCCTAGACGAATGTGTAAACCTGCCTTTGGTTTATCCTTCTGGTCACAACTGAACTAATTTGTTACTAGGTTCGCAAAACCTAATACATACTTGCAGATTTTCAGGTTGTTTCAAAGCAGTATGTGAGCCATTATTACGCCCTATACCCACGATATATTCGCGTGTGGAATGTGGGTACAATCTCTTATACGAATATATAAACCTGCAATAATGAAGTTAACTTCATATAAAGTCTTCGACAATGCGACTTCAAAGCCAACTCATTACATATAATATATGTACCGAGCTTGTGAAGGATACCAACACAATGGTTGTTGAGTCTGTACCTGATACTAATGCTTTGGTTGTCGAATAGGTACATGATACCAACTCTATGGTTGCTGAGTCGGTACATAGTACGAACATGTTGGATTTCAATGTTTGCTAAAGTTCCACAAAATTGAGAATTACAACTATTTCTGAACACCTGTTACTCCCAAAAATCCATACAATTTGACCTTGCTCGATATTGATTATCATTTTTCGCGGTCTTTGGGACATTTCATTTAAATTTATAATAGTTATATACAGTTTATTCCTGTGAACTAATATATATGCAATTGTGTATTATGTAATGTGCACCTAGTAACAAATTCGCTAAAATATGGCTAGTCTGATAAACCAACAACAACAGAAACGGAAAGTATAGTCTCGGGATTATTCGTTTCGTGTTTACTGGCGACTCATCAGTGGGAGCCGTTATTAAGCACTAAACCAACTATATATTTGAGCGAGGAAGGTATGACAATTGGAAGGTACAAACTCCTATACGAATGTGCCAAACTGCAACAGTAGAGCTGACTTCATGCAATGCGACCTTAAAGCCAACTATATATATATATATATATATATATATATATATATATATATATATATATATATATATATATATATATATATATGAATAGAAGGCCTGCTTTGCACAATACAGGTATTGCCGTGTTTGTCATTGCGGGCTTCGGTAGAATTAGCTATTGAGTTTCTAGAACATCTGGAGATTTTCGAAACTAGGCAACAAATTTCTGCCACATCCGCTTATAATAATATTCGTAGAGTTATTTGACGCCATTTCAACCATAGTATGAAAGTTGACCTTGACTCCCTTTAAACCAGAATGACTGACTAGTTGAAGATGCATTCACATAATGTAAAATTAGCAAAACATTAAGTTATTGTAGTAATAATCAAATAATCGATAAATTTTGATGTCTTGATTTGTTGACTGAGTACATCAACGATCAGTTTTCTTCGGCGCTAGCGTTAGCCTCGATCTCCGGAAATTTGTCTGCATCAACCGCATGAAATGCAAATTTCGAAAAACCATCAGCATTGTAAATTCAATGAGACATCTTAGCTCTTGAGCATAACAAAGCTGCGGGTCCTGATGATCCGCTGCCAAACTTATTTAGGGAGGGTGGAAACAATTTGTATGAACTTGACTAATCTTAATCGCACTGTGTGGAATGAGATACTAGTGGCTTGGTGCGAGCCTACCATATCTATCTTCTGAGTTTACTTAAGGACGGTGGCGATATAATTTCTGGATCGTTAACATTATGGAATTAGCAGACCGTGCCGCTTGCTTGGAGTGAGTCAACCATCATTCCTATCTTCAAAAAAGGCAATCGTAATTCGTGAGATAATCATTGTGTTATAAGCTTGACTCCAGTGGATTATTTGTAACGCTTCGCATGAATCACATACTAGGGATGAACAAGTCGATCAAGACAATGTTGTATAGATAATATTTGATTATGCAGACAATATCGTATTATTATTCGATAATCGATGTTCTGTTCAGGAAATCTTGAATAGATTAGCAATCATTATTATAATCAAGGTTGCAATCTTGATATAAGCACCTGACCCATTAATTAATTGCACTTGCCATTATAAACTAAGAATTGTATAGTGTAGAAAAGGCAATTCATCCAGTAGACCGGTTTCGTCCTTATTTGGAACTCATCGCGTACTGACCAGAATTTGCCGCGGACAGGATACAAACCTGGGCACGTCTGCTTCGGAATCTGGTGCTCTAACAACTGAGCCACCCTACCACACTGATGCGATCCTACGTGATGAGTTCCCAATAGGAACGAAACCGGTCTACTGGCTGAATTGCCTTTTCTACACTATACAATTCTTAGTTTATACTGACATGTGAGTAATTAATGGGTCTGGTGCTTTTGTCAAGATCGCAACCTAGATTATAATAATTGTTATCACCGACCGCGCAACCAATGTTCGTTTAATTATAGATTAGCAATCGTTGCTACGTTTTCCGTTATGAAATTCGCATCCTATAAATGTAAATTACTTTAATAGGATTACAAATCATTCATTCCAACTCTGCGACTGTTTAGTGAAGATCTTGGCATACTTGACAGCTCTATTAATAACAGACAATATATTTGATGGAGTGAATTTGAGACTCGCGAAAGATCGAGTAGCTTGCTCCAACCTTCGCCATTTGTGGGGAAACGCGTGTATTTCACTCTGCCTTAAAGGTCGTGATTAGAATGCATTTATTCGCGAAGTTAAAGTTCGCTAGTGAGACCTGGCCCCTTAAATTTGATGATTTTATACGCTTACAGACATTGGACCGTCTTTGTTTGAGAAACATAAAACATGTTGGTTACAAACAACGAATACGCAACGTTGACATCCGTTGACATCCTCGTTATAAAAACAAATAAGGCTCCATCAACTGCGTTGGTTCGGTTACCTATTGCGTATGCCCTCAATTCAGTCGCCCAGTAGAAAATTATTCTTGCACCCAACGCTAAATTTCCATCAGAAACAAGGTAGACAGGTTTTTTCATGGCAGAAACAGCTTCATATATATTTACATTAAAATTGGGTATTATAGGACCCGCTCGTCTCTACGCACACAATTTAGTTCTTGGCCGGAAACTCTGTGCGACAAGGCGCCGAATCGGGATCAGTCGTGATCTTATTTGAAAGGTATCTGTGCCGGATGTGGAGGCTTCATTTTTATGGCGATGTTGTTGCAGATTTATAGCAGCATCATCATCTTCGTTTAATTATTTTGGACAGAGTTATCTGCAGTTTTTTTCTTGTTTGTGAATCGGTATAGTGAAAACCACAGGGACTCTGTCGTACCTTCAAGTTGACTTTGCCTAAATTGGTTTTTTGTTACCTATTTAAGTATCTCCATTTTAACTAAATCCTTCACCTTTGAAAATCACTTTTAACATTTTTGTTTCAAACTGTTATTGTTTTCATTATTTTTTGCTATTCTTAACTTTAGATATTTCCTCATATGTTTGTGGCACGGAGAAGTCAGCTATTAAAAACTTGTTTTACTGTCTTTGATGAAGATGATGATAAAGATGATGGTAACGACGACAATAATGATGTTGATGGTGATACTGATAATGATGACGACAATGACGATAATTATGATGACTTTTCAGTTTAATTTAATGTACTTAACTGTTAGCGATTTTGTTTTCTGAATTGTTTCCAATCAGATTAGTATAGACTATAATTAATAATTTATTAATATTAGCAGTCGTCATAATTAAATGACACAAGGGAACCTTTACAGTTTAATCAAATTTGAAAATATTAGGCATACTGTATTTAATTATTATATTTTTTGATATGCTACTTTAATTTATAATTTGCGGTGAAACGAGATATTGTATTACCTTCTCCTTTTACAGGTCAGCTATATATCGCATTCTTCACTGCTGTATTCTCATGCCTTGGTAAGTTGCATTTTTATTATTGTGTGTCCTGATTAGCATTATCAACGGGGTTGGCTTTTATGTTTACGTTGAATTAGTTATCTGTATTTTATCTAAATACTTTATGCTTAACTCATTAAATGCACGGGTGTCTAGATTATACTATCCGTTCATGCTGCCTTTGGTTTATCCTTCTGGTCATAATTGAACTAATTTGTTATTAGGTGCGCAAGACCCAATATATAATAGCATCTATATATATATATATATATATATATATATATATATATATATATATATAGCATCTATATATATATTAGTTTTCCGCCATAATCGAATAAATTGTTGCCTCCTCATTCGCATGTTCGTCTAAACTTATTTGACATTAGAATAATGGATATGTGATATGAGACTGAAAGCTCTCATGTTCTGTTCCGACAGTTTTTTGGAATTTATTTTAGTTATAAAATTAGATTTCGCCTGTGGCTTCCTTCTTTTGTCCATTAAGGATATAAAGGTGAGCTAAACTAACTCGAGTTATGTGTACTTTGTCCTAATATATTAATTTAAATTAATGTAATTTTGTTACAACGTTCATTTTATCACGTTTCAAAGTGACCCGTATAACCAAATGATACTTAATTTGAGCAAAAATAAGTGGGTATCGCGTGGCTTTCAATTTAAATAATACATCATTGGCCTGAATTATTCTGATTTACATTGTATGTATGTGTGTTTGTTCGGATGAATATATGTATGAATGCAGTATCTGTGCATTCGAGTATGCATCCATGTACATGAATGCATGAATATATATACACTGTATGTAGGCATATATGTGTTTATATATGCGTAGGTGTATGTATGTATGTATATACGTGTATATACAAACATGTACGCATGTATGTAATTATGTATATGTATCAGTATCAGTTTATGAGTGTACGCGTCTGAATATTTTTGTGTAATTAAGTAGGCAGCTAGTTGCTTTACTGCGACTGACTCCTTTTAGAGGATAACTGGCCTCCATTTCATGGTTTCTTGAAATTTGATACAAGTGTTGTCCCCTCACCACTCGGCTTTTGATCGAGGACGCACCTCTAGCCTTTGCACATCAAAGCGCAGTCTGCAAGGCAGCAGTAAGCCGCATGGTTGCCGGTGGCTGGTGAGAAACTCATTCGCCATTCAGATACGGGGTACTGTCCAGGAGTCCATGTAATCCTGTGGCGTGCTTGTGGCGGGGAACACACGCCGAGTCATGTTGCCGTCGTCGGGCTCATGTGGTATTTTATAGGAGATCCGATTGCCGGTCGGAAATCTCCACGCCCTGTGTGACACCACCGCCATAGCCCCGTTAGCCTCATCTACGATCGGCCATCGAGACAATGGTTGACACCAATCGTACCACATTAGAGGGATCGACTTTACGTCGGAAGCACTGATTAGTTGTATGCGTGTATCTGGGTATTTATGTATATTTGCGTCTATTTATGTATGTATATGTATACATGTTTGAAAGTTAGTATTAATTTCTATATTTAGGTTTATAGTCATGTAATAGTTTTATAAATTCGACTTAAACACTCAGCATGCTATCTGCCAAGATGTTTATTAATAATTGTTACGTTTTTGAAGGGCTATGCGGCTATACCAGTAGTCCTAAATACACTTTATCATATTCGATTTATAAAATGACTATTTTTACTGAGATCGGTTTCTAATATTCTACCGTTCTGCTTCGAAAAATATTTTTCATTTCATTCGTTTATGGTGTCAATTTTAATGATATTTATGCATCATCGTATAGCATTATCGATGCTTTTGGCAGATTACAGTTTAACGATTGTAGTTTTGTGCGCCATTACTAAGTAGTAAAGCAAATAACCGTCGAATAGAACTGGTTGATTCTTACCAAATATGTGCTTCAGTTCTATCTTGAGTAGCATGCTTTTCTACACGGTATACTGTCAACTTTATATACATCACTGAAGGCTTGCTGCATATGTCAGTTTTAATGCACGAATCTTCGTGAGAAAAATGTGTCGTCACACTGAGCATAATTTTATTCGATTCTGGCGGCAAAAGTGTCTTTGATCCGATTAATTAATTAAACCTCTAAGCAACCCGTTGTATTTTCGTAAATTTAAAAAAAGAACACCATCAATTGTTTTAAGAAAATTAGTTGCTCTGGTGTTTATGACTGATCACCGTCTCATCTTAGCTTTACAGTGTGATACGATGCCGTTGCTTGTGCTGAAAAGTATAACCTACCTAGACAAGATTAAGGTATTAGTAAAAGCGCAGATTCTAATACAATTTCCACAGCTACAGCTCCATTTTATGCTTTGTCATGACCTAACTTGGCTTTTTATAATCGTCGGAAATCACTTGGATCTCCAAATGATGCTGAAGATCGAAGACGAAGGCTGATATTTAAACATTGCAAACATACGCGTAAGCAAAATAGTTTCGCAGTCTAATAAAATATTTACTGTGTTTCTGGGCATTAGAAAATCTGCATCATCTCTGAATGGTTCACTCTAGAATTGGGACTTGAGAAGAACAGCCTTTTCCTAAGTGCCAAAATGACAAACGTTATTGTGTGCTTAATGCTATTTTGGTTATAGAAGAAAGCTTTGTGATTGCCTTTAGTGTGAATTGCGCTTGACGTAATAGGCGGACTAGCTCGCAAAGTCAAAGTCAAGAAGTTCAAAGGGATGCCGTTGGGCATAGATGGCACCCGAGGCACAAAAACGATAGTTAAAAGTTCGTTGGGTGTATTTAAGTCTATTTTATGTTTCACTAAAGCTGAGGAAACGTCATTAGCCTTGCTTCTAGATATGCCCTGAGAAATATTTGTGGACTCTTTCCCATAAAAAATGTATCAGCTACTAACTGACCTCCGATTAATGTATCTGAGTTAACGCTATCCGTGTTTACTCTAAGATAAGGCAAAAAATATAGTTTGCTTTTTAATGTCCTGTCCTAAAGATAAGGGATCCAGCAACACGGTTGCTCTGTCATTATGAAAGTATTGTATTTTTTTTAATTTCTTGTTTTTGTAAAAAATGAGGTCCTGAACGACCTTGATCTGTGTTAAGGTGGTATCAATTTTTATATAATATCGCGTGTTCTGTCAGGGTTGTCTGTCTCCTAGCTTTATCTGCTTCTATAGTGTTTGTTACATTTTTAAAATTATTTGATTATGCTTCGTCGTAAAGCAAAAACAGAATGCAGAAGCCAGTAGTCCAAAGGTAAAGAGTAGAGAAGCATTAGAAAATCGTTAAAAAATTTAATTTGACGGTTTAATTGATTTAATGTGAGATCGAATGACCTAGTAAAGCCTTCCGAATTAGTAGCATGTAAATGGTGTAAAGCATATAAGGTAGAGATATAAATGGATATTTCATACCAGTGGTCCCTTGAACCTAAAATTACAGGGGTGGTGGAGAGTAACATAATTGGGGCATGGAAACAGAATGAATATAAAATACGACGACTACACTTAGTTCCAGAAAATCTCATTCGCTCATTTCTAATGAGGAACTGAGACTGTCTATCAGGCTCCCTGTCATTAACCTGCTTGGTGTTTGAAACTAACACTACCGAAGTGCCGTCGATTTTGCCCTAATGAGGCATCTGGATGGAGATAAGATTAAGCTTACTTTTCTGTAAATCTATTTTCCAATCTTGATACAAACACCATTCCCATTGTATTTAACCAGTACTTACGCTTTTCAACGAGGCGATAGCCGCATATCTGATTATAATTTTCTTTTATATGACTTGTGGTATTATCTCCGTTGGGTTGTTTGCCGACGTGGTCTGGTCGTGATCACGAAACCTCGAATCACGTCAATACGTGTAAATGACCGTAGTTTTTGGTATGCTGTCCGACTGTTTGCATACAATTGAATTGAATTTTTTTACCTGATTATCGGATTGCGATCCGATTCGGATTTTATAGCATGCTCGCTAACTTGATTTAAAATATTGCTATCGCCATACGCGATATTGTTCCAATTTACTTACTTTAAAATGGTATAATGCAAAGTTCTTACCTAGAGCACTATGAATAATCTGTCTCAGTGTAATATCTAGCGTGTTGAATAACTGCTATGTTGGTTATTATTTTTTGTCGGATAATAGGTTATTCTAGTTACTTACATCAATTTTTTTTCTAACTTTACTGATTATTTTGTCTTCAAATGTGGTGAAAATATGTCGATGCAATGCTTTTACCATGATGCTTCGTAAAAGCCGTTCGATGATTCAGCTTTTGCCTGCTCTGATGTCTTAATTGTCGGTACGTTTAGCACACAAGGCCACGCTAATCTTGAGCAGACTGTCGCAGACATCGCAAGTATTGCAGGTAGATCGAATGCTTAACAACAAGGATTTTTATGCTTGGATTTAATGTGTTGCGTCATTACTTTTTGTAACTGAATACTTAACTGAATACTGCCTTGATTGCACTATTTATCTTTCTTTTTAATTTGTGATATTATCTTAAACAATATGTTTTATGTGAGCAAATTGCGTCCTGTTTTTCTCAAGCTCGCAAACTTGATTCACAGAATCTTTGTTATCAATCATGTAATCAATAACTGTTTAATTGTATAATTTATATACTTCTGGCGAAAACAGCAGAAGTGTTATGTTTGTGACTGCATAGAAATTGAGTAGCTGAAATTTCCAGTCAGGTGCAATGCATGCGAGACTACTAGAGGTGAGAACCGCATATCTGATTTTCCATACATTATGTATGCTTTAAAGTTTGCTCCTCTGATGGAATGCTGAAGTGCGTCAGTACGTGTAACGAATGGTAGTTTTCGTCAGTTTTGCCGCATGGTTAGATACCATGCTATTGGTGTCTATCTCAAGCTCACAAACTTGATTTATTATTAAAAAGTGACATCGTCTAGGTTTCGCGATTCGAAGGTTATTAAATGTTGGCATTTAGTAATTGCATATTCACACGCCGATCCAAACCTCCCACTGAGAGGCGTGAGATACTTGACGTATATATCCGTTTCAACAGATCGTGTTCTCCCACTTTTGAAGGCATTACTTCTCATTGACTAACTTAATTATTACCAAACCGTATCCGCATAATCAGGGTATGTTATACATTTTTAAAGCAAAATGTCTCATTGGTTAACCATATTATCACAATCAGTGTCCGTTTAAATATACCATCTTACATATTTATTGAAGGCAATAAGCTTGGTTTGCCAACCTTATTATCACAGGACCGTTTCTATTTATACAGATAGTGTTAAACAATTCCTGAAAGAAAAAAATATTAATTGAATTAGTTAACTGAAAACCGTTTGTGATTTAACAAACTATTTAAAAATAATTGTTTGCGCGGGTGGTGGTAACAATTCTTTAAATCAAGTTTGCGAGCTTGAAGTAAACACCAATCCCATTCTATTTAACCAGTCGTCGAACAACATAACAAAACTACCGCCAGCCGCAACGCACTGACGCGTTTCGACCTTCCTTGATCATCATCAGAGAGTACGACGGCAAACCGACTATCGAGGATCAAACCTATTTCGTTTAAAACTCTTGACTTTCCTGGTCGCAAACATGTATTATCCGTAGAAAACCCTTTTATAATATATGCCTTTGATGCTAGTCTTTGTTGTGAGATTCCTGGACCAGGTTTTCGTAATTTGGAATCAGATTTATGGGGAATTGTATAAATTTTCAAATCAGCTAATTGAACTGTAGCATATCTTGGAAAATGAAATAGCAGATGAGAGGACAAAAGTTCGCGGTTCTTCGATTTTAAGTCATAAGTAATTTAATTATATTTTGCTTTTTCTGTTCTTCTGAGTGTCATAGTTCTTGGCTAGATACCCTTCGCGATATGGCATCAAATTGAGCTCAGTGGCCATCTCATTGCAGATGTCTAGTAGAATCATCTTCGTAACTTTCTTTTCTTAGTAGGGCAAAGTTAGCTGCGAGGTTTGGTTTGTTTATGACGTGATACAGTGAAATCCGCAAGGAAGCTGTATTGCTGATGTCGCCTTGCCTGAATGCTAACTTGGCCATAATGGTGTTGTGGAGAAGTTTAGTTTGCCTCATTTCTCTGAGTTATCCTGATAAATTTACTCATAATAGCAAGGTATTCCTTCTCTCTCTCTGCCTCCCTCGTAAATGTCACTAATAATTTGTGTACTAAATTATTATCTTTGTCGTTATTTATACTTATTTTTTCGCTTCTTATGGTTATATGGCAGTGAAACATTGGTCACTTTTGGCTTTTGTATGGCTGTGCATGTTGATGATGATGATGATGATGATGATGATTTTCTGTTCTTAGTGAATCCTATTAATTTTCCATTTTTTCATTAGCCCTTACTCATCAGGAGCCTATTTTTTGAAGAAAAATGCGAGGTTGAGATGTCCCACATGCCTTTATCAAATATATAATGGGTTTTTGCAGTAGTGTCAGCTTCCACTGATGAGTCGCGAGTGAGAACGAATGTGTACATGCGATTATAATTTTTATTCTTGTTATATTTGTTATATAATTCCAGGCCTATTTGAACTAACGTGTTAACAGGCACACACTACTGAATGCGTAATAGGCTTTTATAGTAGTCCGAATTAAATGAGTAAACCGCCGATTTTTATCAGTCGTCTTAATCCCCTGTCACCTGGAGCAATATTTATTGCGGCCATTTCAAATATTTCGCCAGTATGAGCGTTATCATGAACGCGTAATAGTATAATGGAAACAGTATATTTTCTACACGGCTTTCAAATTTTGTTCCTTTTTATAATTGTCTAGTTCCCAATGAGGACGAAGTCGGTTTATTTTATGGAATGCCTTTACCACTTTGAGCATTATGCTTACAAATTACATTTCATTAAAATCCTTCCATGAACCTTTAATAAATAAATAAATAAATATATATATATATATATATATATATATATAGTTTGAATAAACTAAACATTGACTAATGTAGAGATGGCAATTCATAAAACGGATCGATTTCGTTCTTATTAGGATCTCATCAAGTATTCGCCAGAATGCATCAATTGGGGCTCGTTGCCTGTATGTGTGTATGTATTTTTGTATTTATGTATTAATTTATTATACCACATTACTGAAAATGTTAATGCGACAGGATGACGTAGTGATTGTGTCGCAGACTGAAGCAAACGTGCCCCGATTCGAGCTCTGTCTAGGGCACAATTCTGGACAGCACTTGAAGAGTTCCTATTGTGTAAGAAATCGGTTTACTCACTGAATTGCCTTTGATACATTATAATGAATAATGTATATATAATGAGTTTATTGGTTATATCAAACAATTTTTATTTTAATAATTGTTATCACCACCCGTTGGGTCAATGATTGCTTAGTGTAACTGCCCCCCTTTAGTGAACAAATCGTTGCCTATTATATCTGCTCGCTTTTCATGTGTTGTGAAGATTTTAATCATAGTTTCAAATTGTGTAAACATTCACTTGAAACTTTCTTTTTTTGTTGCAGTTCAAACGTTGGCTCGAGGTTGTCACGTTCTTATGCCAATATCACCGTGTGGCGTTGTGTTTGACCTTATTGAGGCAATTGTTGCCAGCAAACAAGCATATAACGGCCAACTGGCCACTTTACCAGATCTTTTGCTCTATGACCCTAGCAAACCAGGTGCACATACCTTGGCAACTGGTTCGGACGAGGCATGCAGTCGTTTGCCATCAGCATATTCTGGTTAGTTGAAATATTTCTCCTCTCTACTTCTTCAAGTTATTTCTAACACGCAGAGGTAAAACGGTTCCTTTCTTACTGTATGCCCATTAGCTAGTTGAACTGCTGGTCAGTATTTGTTGTTACTGTATTCTCTTGTCAATACCTTGTCCTATGCCCTACCTAGCTGGAATTGCATTACCTGGCGGCGGTGCGTCACTTGCCGCTAAAGTGCAGCGTGCTCCACTCTTTTTCATATCAAGTCATGCGAACGCCAGTCTTCTGTACGCTAATGCGTATGGCGAATGGTTGAATCGTGACAAAGAGGCACTTCTCTACACAGCCGACGACCCGTTCATATTTCAATCGGTGAGTTATCCTATTTAAGCTTTCGGGTTTATGCCATGATTCTTTTTTATGCTGTCTCCTCGTAGAATACACTTATTTTGGACATTAGCTAATCTTTATCTTACCTTTTGCAACTAGCTACGCTGCATAGTGACTCTTCAGTCAGTTACATTTATTACTTAAGCCAGAATTATCGCGCTGCATATAAATAAGTTTGCATTGTCGAGTACTAAGCAACTAGGTATTCATCAATCATAGGAAGGAGAGATTTGTTTCCGGTCTGTCTACAACTGATTCCGGTTTCCTTCTCAATGAACATTTTCCGCTTATTCTTAGTGACAGAGATGAGGGTAATTTAGATTTACTAAATTAAAGTGATATTATTCCAATACTTCCGATACTTAAGAAGTATTCTATACAAAGGTCTTCTTCTTGGTCGCCAGATGACTCGCGAATTTTAGCTTACTTTGCCCACTACAGGAACTCAACATTTACTTCAAAGTGTGCCATATGATAAATATGTCGGAAAATTATTCCATTTTTTTATCCTAGCGGCTACTCGTAATTCTTATTCAGTACTTATAATTAAGCAAATTTAGTTTTGTACAGTTGATCAACCTTTTCGCTTAGTAATATATTTTTGTGTACAATATTAATTAACCGTATTGAGCTCTTCGATATTCCTTGATAATCATAAAAGAATGAGCAACTGGCTGACACGGAGTTTCTTACCAGCCACGCGGCATATGAGCAGCAGAATTTTGAAAAGAATTTTTGAATCGCTCGTCTAATTCACTAAACATTAACTTCAAGGTCTTCAAGTCAAGCGTACTATCGGTTATAATTTATGCGTGGGAAACTGTAGCTGTCAGCGCCTGTTCAGCTTCGTTAATCGATGTATTAGAACGATTTTGTTTAGATAATTGACAGTTGAGCGTCGTGAAGCATTCATCCAGAACAAAATTAACAAGCCAACCGGACCCATACACCCGTTTTTTGACGTCCCGTACCATAGAACCTTGTCATGTAATGTCGACTGCGCTGGTTGAGACACTGATTTAGAAATACAATTTCACATCCTATTCACTAAGCTGCCGAAACAGCTCTGGTGGTTGGCTGAAACCACAGTAGGCATAAGCCGGCTATCTCTTGGCCGAATATTATTATTCGCGATATTGTCACGATTATGGCGCAGTTTACATATGTTGGAGTCTGGCGGAAAAGAGGGTTCAGTGGATAGGCCTGATTACTTATGCCTTGTTTGCTCTGGCTTCTCTGGATTACACCACACGGAGGTCTACGTCTTCATTTATTGTTTTTCTATTCTATTTTATTAATCCTAGAACTCCCGTTCCACCAATGGCGCAGAAGGTTGTTAGTTTTTCTAGGTGAGCAAGCTAACAGGCATTGCCAATCTCAAATAAGTCTTTAAGATTGGCACAGTGGTTAGAGTAACAGATTTCGAAGCAGACGTGCTCAGGTTCGAGCCATGTCCGCGGAAAATTCTGTACCGTACATGATGAGTTTCCAATAAGGACGAAACCGGTCTTCTAAATGATGTTCCTGTTCTACACCATACAGTTGTTATTTTGTACATACTGGGGCAGGTGTTTGTATCAAGAACGCAACCTTTATTTAATGAATTGTTATCAACGCCCGCTCAAAAAATGTTCATTTAAGTGTATAAATAGTTCCCAGTTAGCGTGGTGTCTGTTCTATAATGACAGATCGGGGATGGTTAGTTGGGATTTCAGTTCTAAATGTATGCTATATAGGCTCAATATAAAGGAAAGTCTAACCAATAAACATTGATTAGTATATAACTGAAATTGTGTGTAGTATGTGTTTGTATCAAGATCACAACCTTGATTTTATTTATAAGTCTGAGCGAATTTGGTTAAATATTACGACCTCGTGGAGCATAGGAAATAAAAGCTGAACTAATGCGGATACAGATAGTTAAGTCTTCGTAACATGCTTTGCGTATTCGTGAATATTTGGCTGCATCTTCATTTTAAAGAATTGCTCATTGCGACATCCTTTGTGTCATTATATACCAAACCAGGTGTATGTGCAGTAGTTTGAACCTTTTGGCCCGAAAATATTTAATCGAAAAATCTCTCAGCATGTGCCATAAAACTTTACTAGCAAATAAGTAGCTCTACGTAACAAATCAGACATAGTCGGGCAACAGAACCGAAGCTTTCATGAGTTTTGTTTTCATAGAACATAGTTCAGGGAATCCATACACATTAGCATCAATTACGAATCAGTAATATATTATCCTCGCCAACATTCATTAAATATACAAAGAAGCAAGGTACTTATTTTGACAACTATAACTCTGTAGTAATCATCAAGAGCAACAGCTTTGTCTGTTCGTAAGCAGAACTTAACGAAGCCGTCTCCAACAGAAATATCGGAGTCGGTATTGTTATCTATATCGTCATCATTGTCATCATCAAGTTTACTTATGATATGTTTGCCTAGTATAAATCAATAGCCTACAGGTGTATTAGTCCAAAAAGCGAAACGCGATTTTTTATGCAAATACACAAAATTGTTTGGAAAGTGTTAAAATATAGTCATATCATAGTTCAGTAATTGCGTTTTGTTAACAATAGAGGTAATCACTAAGTCCTAAGGTTAAGCATTAAACTTTAATGACTCTTTTTACTTTATGCTATATAAGCAACGTTTCATTATTGTAGGGTCATATTTTTATTCGTGTATAAATTTTAGTTCGGTATTTTTCATGCATTTGTAATTCTAACTGAGAAATAAATGTATTATTATAATCAAGATTGCGATCTTGATATAAGCATCTTACCCAATAATTACTTACATATGCCAGTACAAACTTAGAATTGTATAGTGTAGAAAAGGATATTCATCTAGTAGACCGGTTTCGCCCTTATTGGGAACTCATCATGTACTGGCCAGAATTTGCCGCGGACAGGGCTCGAACCTGGGCACGTTTGCTTCGGAATACCAATCTACACTTACCTATCTTTATTTATATACATACTTTGGTTTCATTTGATTATGACAACTAATCAATATTTATATGTATATGTTAAAATTTACTTTCCATAGTTAAATATATAACTACTTAGGGCACGACTAGTGAATTTGGCGGTATTTTAGCGGCCTTCCTCGTATTAAATGTAGCAGCAGATTCTCTGTGAGTAGTTTCTTTGTTCGGCGGACCAATCCATTAAATTAAAGGATATTCCTTCTGACACCCATCTTTGATTTGCTTAAGACCAAGCGTTTTAGAAAGATAGCCTTTTATCAGAGGCCACAATTGTGTAATGAACCGAGAATCTTACTGTTCTTCATTTAAATAATTTGGCAAAACTTTCCAAGGGGAACGTAGTTATTGACTTTGAATTCGTCCTTATTTTGTCAAGACGTGAAATTCGTTCTCGAAATTTGCTAATTTCATAATCATTTATGTAATTCAACTTCATGTCACCATTTTGGTTTCATAAAATATGCTGAGGGAGGCTGGGTAGTTTGAACTTGACGAATAAAGCTTGAGTCCAAGGTGATCCACGTGAATGAGAGATTTACCTAAAGCTTTAATTAAAATATAGCTGAAAATTGCATGCAATGTGCGATTTTGGTGGCTTAGGAGAGCGGTTGCAAGACTGAACCTAATACTGCAGAAGTTAAATCTTGACCACGGAAATTCTGGCATCTACTAACGAGTGTTAAATAAGGAAGAAACTGGTCTAGATAATAAATTTCCTTTTCTAAATTATACAATGTTTATTTTATACGGAAGAATGCATATATAATTGGATTGGTGTTTATATCAAGATCGAAATCTTGATTTAAATAATGATCTGTATAACTTTTATATTTAATTCATTTATATAGTTTATGTGTAAGTTGACTTTAGTTTATTGTTCGGTTAATTGTTTTTTCACTGTTTGCTTTTTTATTTGAACAGTTAATTAGTTCTGGGCATTTAGTGCCTATGTCAGGATTATTTAGCACACCACCGTTGCGAGGTAGTGTTTTTGCTGGTGTAGACTCATTGAGTGGAAACGTACCTGGTAAGTAATTATTGATAGGTCTCCATAAATTCGTTTTTATGTTCGGAATAGCTATTAATTATTTCTGTCCAATGCTTGACTGTTTTCTTCGCTTTTAAAAGCATGCAAATGTGGCTCTTTGAACATGACCAATTATAAAATTTATGGTTCATTTGTCACAGAAAAACTAAAAATGGATTTTTTCTAAACATAAAAATAGTTATTTCTCAAGTCTCAATAGATTAAGTGTAATGTTAATAATATTTATTTATGTTTATGTTATGTTTAGAAATATCATTTTGAAATGCTTTTGAAAAATCGAAAAATAAATGCTTCTCGAAGATAGTAAAATTTCTTTTGCTCGTATTAATGGAAAACATAAATGCATACATGCAAAAAAGAACGGTTGCCTCCATAAGAGCTGAATCAACATAAGTCTCAACTGGACGCTGTGTGCCGCTAGACTTTCAGTGATTTTATCAATCCAAAACATCGTGGTAACAATAGGCATCCGACTGTGGGTTGCCAGGTCTACTTTTTCTGACTCAACCAATCAGACACTTAACACAATTGACGTTCCACGACAAGGTGCGATGTTGAGGACACATAAAATCTCATCTGAACTGGACTGGTCTGCTTATAGATTTTACCCTTGATTAATGCCTCCTGAGGCTCAACCGGCAATGAATTAAATCAAGTTGAGTGATATTTAGAGCTGTCTAGGCACTAGAGGCCTTAGACAGAAATCTCCCAATGCTCTTCTGCATAAAAGTGGATCGACAGTGTTGTTGATTTGAAAAAGTTGGATTTTATGCTTAGTAAAATAAACGAGCGATTCTTTTTGGTATATATATATATATATATATATATATATATATATATGTGTGTGTGTGTGTGTACATAATTTCCAAGTGGTAGCTGCAGAGACCTATCTATCTATTGTTACTAGAGACTCGTGGTCAAGGGGCGCCATTATTGATTGAATACACATTCTCTCAGGAGATTAAACTGTCCACCTATCCCACATTTCTGGACCATATACATAATGGGTATGGGGCGTAGTATCTGCTCCTACTGATGAGTCGTCAGTAAGCCTGAAACGCGTGTGTAAATTTGATTATATTTTCCGTTCATGCTTTCTTTGGTGTATCCTTTTTGTCCTATTGGGACTATTTTATTGCTAGGTTTGCAATAAATAATACACAATTGCGTATATATTAGTGCGCCGCAACAATGAATATGTAACCTTTTTATATTTAATTGTATTATGTCATCATTACCGTGTAATGTGATAACGCATGTCGATGAAGGCCAGGGAGTATGGAGTAGCACGTATTTAAAACTAGTTGTATTTCACAATTTGGTGAAATTTGACCGATATCGGAAACCATTGTGTTGGTATCGGGCGTGAAATAAGGCCAGGTCGCAATATTTATATTGGGCATACAATATAACAGATCTACCTTGAATTACTTATATTGAGACGTAAGTTGCTGATCAACTTGGTGTTTACTGTCTTTTGTTAACAGGCATTGCAAGTTAACGGTGTTTCTTAAACTGAACGGTGATTAAATTTTCTCATTTATGTGGCATGCTTTTAACACCTCATATATACATTCATACAAGTAGCGGAAATAAGCGGACGTTTGTGTTGTTTTACTTATTAATAAAATACGTTCATATGTGCTTAAGCAAGTAAAAGTGTACGGTTTTTGAAACTATATATAATTGAACGATAGATTTTTCTAAACGTGCTCTCTGTCTCTTTTTCGTTTCGAATTTTCTGGTCCTTGACTTGCTAAATTAAATTAAAATGCCCATCTGCTGTAAGTGCGAAGGAAATATTTAATGTATCTGATTATTATATTCTTTCTTTGTCGATTTAAAGAGTATTTTGTTTTACCTTTATTGATACATGTCGGTAATTCCTTGTTTTTGCTTGTCTCCGCGCAGACAACTCATCAACAGGTGCAAGTATTTTGGGTGTTGGTCTGAATGCCACCCTTGCGGGTGCCATTTTAGGTGGGCGTGGTCAGCAACATTGTGCTGCACGCAGAGCTGAGCTAGCAATTGGTACCGGAGGCCAATGGCCTAACAGTGCTTGTCTTCTTTTGGCTAGTCATGCTAGTCTCAGGTATGGGACATCGGTGCACTTGGTACGTGCCTTAGCTGCACAAACACCAGCATGTAGCGCGGCTCTGCCAACGAGTGCCACCACCTCGTCGGGTAAGAACATTTTTATTATAAACTTTTATACGGCTTTCTTTTCTTGTGTTTTGAAAAGCTCCTAAGCTTAATATGTTGAACAATGTATTCATTTGAACGGATTATTCTCTGCTTGCTCTAAAATAATTCTCTTTGTGTAAATTGGCTGCGATGGATATTGAAATCGTTCACGATTGATGTGTTGAGATTCATAAAGTTACCGAATAATATCGTTAAATACATAATTTCACATAGTAACGATAAAACATTTATTATGGCGCGTGCAAAAATCAAATTTATGCTCAGTCTCTGTAGTTCCACGTAAATGGGTGTACATGCGTATTTAATTATATTTAACTGAATACTTTACAGTTATACAGAAAAAATGTGACACGCGCCATTCTATTGGAACGTCAATTGTTATTAATAAACAACTTAGTTAAAAGTATAATGAGTGGTTTAAATGAAATTTCACATTAGCTTTATTAGTTTGTCTTTATATTATGTAATGAGCCGTAGACTGAATAAGCACAGAACTGGGTTTCGAGAATTCTCCATTTGAAAAAGGAACTGTAGATAATTACTTGTTAGTCAGAACAAGGTTCGAGTATTTATGTACTAATTAGTATTGCGCCCAATTTTTTCGTTTAAAAATGTCGTCCAGTATTAAATGAAACTAGCGGCTGGAATTATCTCTGAGCATTTTAATTTATCCTAGCAATGTTACAATTAAGCTTCTCATTACTTAATAGTTCCTATCTTCTCTTAAGACAAATTAGTTCAGATATTGTTCTATTCTTCGATTAGAACATGTCTTTAGCTGCGCTACCTTAAAAAAAACTATGGAAATGTTGCTTATCTATTTCGTTCATATGCGAGATGACTACTCACTGCCATACCTTAGAGAGTTTTCCATTTGCTTAGACATATCCGCCGCTCCGTACCATCACTAACCAAGATGTACTTTATTGAGCGAAAATCGGTTCATCCATGGGCAAACAGTCTCCATTGAAGAGGTTTTAGTAATTCTGCCTTATTAGCCTAGGCTCTTCTTAAACATGTCGTGTGGAAGTCGTATTTGGACGAATTTAAGTTCCACTATGCACAATGCAGGAACTAATATATAGAGCATTGTTGGCTCCTGTAGATCTGGACGTAGTCGAAAAGTTCGCATGCCTTTACAGCTCTATCAATAACTCAGGCAATGGGTCTGACGTGGTGAGTATAAGATTGGCGAGTGCTAGAATAACTTTCACCAAGTTTCGCCATTTATACAGAAACGTGAGTATTTCACTCTGCCTTAAAGGTCGTGTTTTTAATGCATCTGTGCGTTCAGTTTTATTATACGCTAGTGAGACTTGGCCCCTTACAGTTAATGATTTCAGACGCTTACAGGCATTCGACTATCGTTGTTTGAGAGGCGTAGCACATGTAGGTTACCAACAACAAATAACCAATGCTGACGTTCGTAGACGTATTTTTGGAACGGCCAACAAGTGCTCCTTGGTATAAATATAATAAGGCTCCATCAACTACGTTAGCTGGGTAACGTTTTGCGTATGCCCCAAATTCAATTGCCCAGTAGAGCCAAATTCTCTCACCCAACGCCAGATTGGTGGTAGGAACAAGGTTGGAAGATTTTTACTTGGCAGAATCAGTTTAAGTCAATTACATCAAAATTGGGTAGCATTGGACACGCTCGTCTGCCAGAATGGGATCCGCGTGCGCATCATAATTCTTGGTTGGAAACCCTGCGCGATATGGCATCGGATCGAGCTCAGTGGCGAACTTGTTGCAGATTTTTAGTAGAACCATCTTCGTATCTTTCTTTTTTAGTTGTACTGCGTTAGCTACGGGGTTTGGTTGCGTCTACGACGTCATACAGTGAAACCCGCAAAGAATCTCTATTGGTGATATATATTTTCCTTAAATCTGACCGGGTTATAATGGCTTTGGTTAGTGATTTAGTGTGCCTCACTTGTTTATGACTTCGAGGATATACTCGAATATATATATATATATATATATATATATATATATATATATATATATATATATATATATATATATATATATATATACGTGTACATTTCAACATTACAAATATTTGTATACATTATATACACTGATTTTATATGGATATATATCAATATGAATATATAAATATATATGCATATATCGAAATACGCATAAATATACACATCTGCTCACCATATATTTTATGTATACCTACATCAATATATAAGCAACTGTGTGAGTTCCTCTCACATCTTATGTAGAAATATTCTATATATGTAATTTTGGATTTGAGTACGCATGTATGTGTGTATAAGCGTTTGTTTGTGTGTGTGTGGGTAGTTTTGGGTATATATGTGATTATAAGAGAATAGTTATTAAGACTGGATAGTGTTGGAGACGAAAAATACTTTATGAATTAAAACATAAATAAATAGATCTGTCTTGAATCAGGATAGCACACTTGCCACAAGTTGTTTTTTCTGTGAGTATGGTGTCGCCCTAGAAGATGGAACTTGAAATGAAGTTCCGAAAATTCAGAAAAAATCGGCAAATCTTAATTCACAACCATGTCGAGGCAAAATGTGTAAGGATGGTCAGTCACATGTTATTGTCAAATTTTTGTCCATATGTATTAATGAGGCGCCACTTTTATCAGATAGCCAATTCTGTTCAGTCGCTTTTTGATGTATCATCAGCATCGATTATTGTTAAAGAGCACTGATTGTGTTGGCCGGAGACTGTTTGAAAATTCACTCGCACTTCCGGCTCCCAAGGCTTCTGATGAAACTGGGGGATGTAAATGACTGCGATTTCGATTGCTGAACCACGGCGCATGGCACTCTTACAGCTGAGACACCTAAATTGGCGAAAATCTGTGGGATTCTGGCGGTAAACAGAATCCAGTGGATAGGTCTGGTTAATTATGCTTTATAAGCAAAGGGGTTTCAAGACCCTAAAATTTATTAAACCCAGATATGTGTTTATGTTCGGATATATTTGGTTGCTTGTGATTTATATATTTTTTTCTTTTTTAGCTTTAAGATTGTTAATTTTTATATTTAGAATCTAGCTCTCTTGGTGGAACCATTGAATTGGGCAGTTCAAATAACCAGACTCCAAACGCTGTCTACCATTCACGACATGCCATCATACTGGTTGACTCAGGAGACTTTACTCCACGGTTGGTTTACGTATATATTTTCTATTTATTAGCAAGCACATCTTCGTGAAAGCATTCGGAATATATATATATAAAGGTGGTTGAAGCATTTGAAATTTCTATTCATTAGAATTTTAGAGTACCACAACGACTGTTATGCATCCACTGTATGCATTATAAAATTAGGTCTTCGATGATAGTAAGGAAATAAAGTCGATAGTCGCCCTAGCCTTATAAATCCATTACGTAATACTGAGATTATTCCAGTCCAATTTCTCCAATCCCGCTGGCAAATTGAAAAAAGGGCTCTTTTAATATTTTTAAAATTAATTTTATTAATAAATTTAGTTGAATATATTTTCTGAAAGTACTCTAACTGCAAAAGTCAGTGGAATCTTTCTCGTTGTGTTTGATGATCTAGCTTTATTTCATAAGTTGTTACATGGCAATTTTAATCGAGTACGCTAACTATGCTTTCTGTCATTGGAAATTGATGATGTTTTCTGGAACTTTATTCACTATGCTATGGAACTATGCATCACCTACGGTTACAAGTCCAATTTTTCAAAAGTGATGGTTCTTGCCAGCTTTAATCCAAAGCATATGATCGGGCTAAAATGCGAATAGTTGCCAGTCAAAGAATTTGACAATCTGGAAACTAGTATCACTGGACGTACCAGCTTCCGCTGAATTTCCACACGTATAGAACGTTTGCAAGTTATACATCATCGTTTATGTTGCCTTTTGCTGTTTTATCTTACATTATGTTATGTTATTTTATGTGATGTTATGTTATGATATGTTATGCTATGCTATGCTATGTTATGTTATGTTATGTTTTATTTGCATTAATACTATTCACTATTTACGAAAATAATCAACTGACGTTTCACGACCTGTTAATGAAGACTATGTCGTCCGCTCGTAGTTGTGTGTGCTATTTTTAGGTTTATTTTTATTTTTTTACTTCATTAACTTGTTATATTTCTTTATTAGTAGCTTTATGAGTGATATTGGTAACGCCTCGGTTCCTTTTAAGCTGAATTTTGCCCATTTTGCGTTTTGCTGCATATATTACGATTTTTCAGTATCGACCAAAACGTTGCTAATGATATGAGCGAAGTTTGCCGTCGTCTAGCTCATATTTGTGCGCCGTTTTCCGGTAACGGTTCAGTTCAGCTTAACACCAAGTCATCGTCTGATTGTGCCACTAAAGATATGACAGAAGCGGCTACTTCTAATGGTATAAATATTTCCGATGACACAAGCATTAATTCAAATCTTGGTAGTGGTTTTGCCGAAGAACAAATACCTGCTCTGGATGTTCGTACGGTCATTGGTGCAAAAGGCAGTAAAATTGCGGCGTGTCATTTAGGCGACGGTGCCACAGTGTATTGGGCAAGCTTAGACACGCACAGAGTAACAAGATCGCAGTTAACTGAATTGGTGGCGCGTTGTGACTGTCCACGATTAGCTCTAGTTTTGCCAGCTGAAGTGGCCTCTATCACAGGAATGGATACGTTAGCTTTAGTAAGTTCTACGACTGTCTAATGTGTCATTATAATGATTACATACTGCATCGGCCGTCGCACAGTGTACAAATGGCCGCTTCATCTACTGAGTCGTGCAGGGTGGATCAGCGAACTCAGGCTACTACAGACATCTTTATCTGCGATTCTGCCTCTTTTCCTTCTCTTTACTCTTTTCAATCTAACAATAACGCTCTTCTAGATACTATGAATGTGGTGGGTGTTGATCATATCACTGAGCCAAAATCGGATTGCCGAATAACTTCAATAGTTTAAGTAGACTATCATTCATTAAACCTAGGTTAGGTTTCAACATTGGTGCATTAAATGTGCGAACACTACAACAATCTTGGACAACAAAAAAACTCTTGCACGTACGTTGGATAAACAAGAAATCGATGTATGCTGCGCATCTGAAGTCCGAATACGGGATCCTACCTGCATGGCTGAACTGGGTGCACCATCCTTACCTATGCGTTATTGGCTTCGAACATCTGGTTCAACGCTGTTTTCTCAAGCCGGTAATTGGGTCGTCGGTATATTGCTTAGCACACGAGCTGAAGCCTGCTTAGTTGAATCGATCCCCGCAAACAGCCAATATTGTGCTTTATACTTAAATATATATACTAAAACAAATACTGGCAAAATTAACCAATGTTTCCTTTTCGATGTATCAGTATATGCTCCCACCGATTACAACACAGACAGCAGCAAGGACGCGTTTTACTCCAACATTAGTTCTTTACTAAGTAGAGCAAGAAGTTAAGATAAAGTATTAGTAATGTGTGACATGAATGCTCAAGTTGGGCGTTTAAGTATGGCAGAATTTCATTCAGGTGTAAGATAATAAACGGCTGTTTGATAGCTGCGCGGAGCATAGATCCAATTTAATTTGCACAAATTTCAGGCGTAGTGTAAGACGTTACGTCACATGGCGTCATCCAGCCCCCAATGTTGCATTTGACTTGGTCGATTGCAATGTACTTTTCTATATTCTGTTGAAAAGTGGTGTGCCTACCAAAATTTACAAATTTTATCTGCGCTCTTTACACAAATATATCTAGTCGTGTTACGCTCAACATTCGTGTTCGTCAAGTTTCTCCACTTTTCCCCTTTTTGATTAATTTTAGTAAAGATGCTATTATTAACAACACCTTTCCACACGTTCAGGATGAAGGTGTTGAAGTTCTCCCAGGCGGTAGATTAGTTGATCTTGACTATGCAGACGATATCTTACTATTATTCGACGATCGGGATTCCGCTCAGGCCACCTTGAATTGATTAGCTGATGTTGTTCCTTCTTTTGGCATGAAATTCTGGCATATATGTAAGACACTTTTACAATATCGCCCACCACTCATTCAAACACTGCGACTGCAGAGTGAATATCTGGACAGAGTTGGCAGGTTTGCGTATCTTGGCAGCTCTATAAATAAAATATGTAATATTTCTGATGTGATGAGTATGAGAATCGTGAAAGCTAGTGGAGATTTTTCGAACCTTAGCCATATTTGGAGAAACGCGAATGATTCACTCTGCCTTAAATGTCGTGTTTTAAATGCAACTGTACGCGAAGTTTTATTATACGCTAGTGAGACTTGGTCCCTTAGAGTTGATGATTTTAGACGCTTACAGGCATTCGACCATCGTTGTTTGAGAAGCATAGCACATTTAGGTTACCAACTACGAATGACCAACGCTGACAACTGTAGACGTATTTTTGGATCGGCCAACAAGTGCTCCTTGTTAGAAAAATAATAAGCCTCCATCAACTACGTGGGCTGGGTTACGTTTTTTTTGCATGCCACCGATTCTGTTGCCCAGTGCGCACTATTCTTTCACCGAGAGCCAGATTGGCGCTAGAAACAGGGTTGGCAGATTTTGACATGGAAGAAACAGTTAAATAGGGTAGTATAGGGCCCACACGTCTGCCATGTTGGGGTCCGCGTGTGCATCATAATTCTTGGTTGTAAACCCTGCGCGGTATGGCGCTCGGATCGAGCTCAGTGGCGACGTTGTTGCAGATGTCTAGTGGAATCATCTTCGTAACTTTATTTACTTAGTAGGGCAAATTTAGCTGCGAGGTTTGGTTTATTTATGATATGATACAATGGAAGCCACACTTTTGATACAGGCATGCTTTCGGAAATCGGAATTGACGCGGGTGCCCAAGAAAATTGATCCTTGAAGTGTTCAGCCCACATATCAAGACGACTTATTTTTTCGTCTATTAAATGGTTGTTAGTATCATTTTTAATTTCGCTTGCTTTTAATTTTCTCGGACCTGTTGCGCGAATAATTTGAAGCAAAGAGCGAATATTTAAACGAACATTGGTTGCGCGGGTGGTGATAAATATATTATAATCAAGGCTGCGGTCTTGATATAAGCACCTGACCCATTAATTACTTACATATTTCAGTATAAGCTAAGAATTGTATAGTGTAGAAAAGACAATTCATCCAGTAGACCGGTTTCGTCTTTATTTGCCCTGTCCGCGGCAAATTCTGGCCAGTATATGACGAATTCCCAATAATGACGAAACCAGTCTACTGGATGAATTGCCTTTTCTACACTATACAATTCTTAGCTTTTAGTGACATATGTAAGTAATTAATGGGTCAGTTGCTTATATAAAAACAGCGAATATTACCTGACGCAAACGCTTCTTCCATTTCTTTAGCCTTTCTAGTCCAAAAGGATTCGAGATCGACATTTAGGCTGCGCTTAATTTGGCGTCTTATATTGCGACGAGTATTATTATGTGCCGCGATTGGTGAAAATTTGCGCCTTGTTTCGAGTATCTCCATAGATTATACAGAGAGCCAATGATTATTTCTACGAAGGCCTGCATTTCCACATACATTAGTACCTGTATTGTGCATAATGGAACTTATCTTTGACCAAGGTAAATTAGAATTTTTCCATCAGGACCAGTTAGATTTGACCTCATATATATCTTCATATTTTTGTCGGAAGGACGGTTGTACGAGTTTGCTTATTTTTATTTGGGGTTTATTCTTATTTATTTTCTCGGAAACTTTTAGTGCAAATCTACAACTTGAGCATTCAGGTCACCCATAACCAAGACAAATATATCTAGTCGTGTTACGCTCAACATTCGTGTTCGTCAAGTTTCTCCACTTTTCCCCTTTTTGATTAATTTTAGTAAAGATGCTATTATTAACAACACCTTTCCACACGTTCAGGATGAAGGTGTTGAAGTTCTCCCAGGCGGTAGATTAGTTGATCTTGACTATGCAGACGATATCTTACTATTATTCGACGATCGGGATTCCGCTCAGGCCACCTTGAATTGATTAGCTGATGTTGTTCCTTCTTTTGGCATGAAATTCTGGCATATATGTAAGACACTTTTACAATATCGCCCACCACTCATTCAAACACTGCGACTGCAGAGTGAATATCTGGACAGAGTTGGCAGGTTTGCGTATCTTGGCAGCTCTATAAATAAAATATGTAATATTTCTGATGTGATGAGTATGAGAATCGTGAAAGCTAGTGGAGATTTTTCGAACCTTAGCCATATTTGGAGAAACGCGAATGATTCACTCTGCCTTAAATGTCGTGTTTTAAATGCAACTGTACGCGAAGTTTTATTATACGCTAGTGAGACTTGGTCCCTTAGAGTTGATGATTTTAGACGCTTACAGGCATTCGACCATCGTTGTTTGAGAAGCATAGCACATTTAGGTTACCAACTACGAATGACCAACGCTGACAACTGTAGACGTATTTTTGGATCGGCCAACAAGTGCTCCTTGTTAGAAAAATAATAAGCCTCCATCAACTACGTGGGCTGGGTTACGTTTTTTTTGCATGCCACCGATTCTGTTGCCCAGTGCGCACTATTCTTTCACCGAGAGCCAGATTGGCGCTAGAAACAGGGTTGGCAGATTTTGACATGGAAGAAACAGTTAAATAGGGTAGTATAGGGCCCACACGTCTGCCATGTTGGGGTCCGCGTGTGCATCATAATTCTTGGTTGTAAACCCTGCGCGGTATGGCGCTCGGATCGAGCTCAGTGGCGACGTTGTTGCAGATGTCTAGTGGAATCATCTTCGTAACTTTATTTACTTAGTAGGGCAAATTTAGCTGCGAGGTTTGGTTTATTTATGATATGATACAATGAAAGCCACACTTTTGATACAGGCATGCTTTCGGAAATCGGAATTGACGCGGGTGCCCAAGAAAATTGATCCTTGAAGTGTTCAGCCCACATATCAAGACGACTTATTTTTTCGTCTATTAAATGGTTGTTAGTATCATTTTTAATTTCGCTTGCTTTTAATTTTCTCGGACCTGTTGCGCGAATAATTTGAAGCAAAGAGCGAATATTTAAACGAACATTGGTTGCGCGGGTGGTGATAAATATATTATAATCAAGGCTGCGGTCTTGATATAAGCACCTGACCCATTAATTACTTACATATTTCAGTATAAGCTAAGAATTGTATAGTGTAGAAAAGACAATTCATCCAGTAGACCGGTTTCGTCTTTATTTGCCCTGTCCGCGGCAAATTCTGGCCAGTATATGATGAATTCCCAATAAGGACGAAACCAGTCTACTGGATGAATTGCCTTTTCTACACTATACAATTCTTAGCTTTTAGTGACATATGTAAGTAATTAATGGGTCAGTTGCTTATATAAAAACAGCGAATATTACCTGACGCAAACGCTTCTTCCATTTCTTTAGCCTTTCTAGTCCAAAAGGATTCGAGATCGACATTTAGGCTGCGCTTAATTTGGCGTCTTATATTGCGACGAGTATTATTATGTGCCGCGATTGGTGAAAATTTGCGCCTTGTTTCGAGTATCTCCATAGATTATACAGAGAGCCAATGATTATTTCTACGAAGGCCTGCATTTCCACATACATTAGTACCTGTATTGTGCATAATGGAACTTATCTTTGACCAAGGTAAATTAGAATTTTTCCATCAGGACCAGTTAGATTTGTCCTCATATATATCTTCATATTTTTGTCGGAAGGACGGTTGTACGAGTTTGCTTATTTTTATTTGGGGTTTATTCTTATTTATTTTCTCGGAAACTTTTAGTGCAAATCTACAACTTGAGCATTCAGGTCACCCATAACCAAGACTATATTTAAATTTCGTAGTCTACTTAGTAAGGAGTAAAAATCGGACTTGCTTTCGTCTGTGCTGCAATCGGTAGGAGCATATGCAGATACAACGAAAAGTCAACATTGATTACGGTTTTTGCATTGATTTTTGTAGATGTCTTTGAAATTTTCGCAGTCAGTCGACTTTTAAAAGGGATCTATTCAATTAAGCAAGCTTCAGCTCGTGTGCTAAGGACAATACCAACGCCCCATTTGCTGGCTTGAGAAAATTCCGTGGTACCAGATGTTCGAAGCCAATTTCGCGTAGATATGGATAGTGCAACCAGTTCTGTAATTCACGTAGCAATCTCTACTCTGGTTTCAGATACGCAACATACGTCGATTTCTAATTTATCCAACGTAGGTGCAAGTTGGTACGATGTTCGCACATTAAATGCGCCTATATTAAAACATAGTTTTAATGAATGATAGACTTCTTAAACTATTTTAGATATTTTGCAATTCGATATTGGACTCAGTGATATGATCAACACTAACCATATTCGTAATATCTAAAAGAATGTTATTGTTAGTGAGAAGTTGAAAAGGAAGGAAAGAAGGCAGAATCTAAAATAAGGTTGCCTGGAATGGCCCGATTTCACTTATCCACCATGCTCATTCCTAGTGGTGATGGTTTGTATTCTGAGTTTTCCTTTTCTTAGATTGCCAACCAAGGTTGATGGGCTCTATCTGCCCGGTAACACAATAATTTTATTCCGATAGTATAAAAGAATACGAAATTAAGAATGGGATAACTAGCAAGATACGAGAAAAAGAACTAGCTATTTAAAATTTGAAGATTTGTTAAAAATTAGTCATCCAAAATATCATCAACACTTACATGGATTTTAAGTGAAGTTGACTTACATTAGAACAAAGCTTATTTTGATTTGTAACGTTGAAAATGCATGCTCTATATATATATATATATATATATATATATATATATATATATATATATATATATATATATATATATATAACTATGCGGGTGGCAACAAATCTGACTCGGTTTTACTTCTGTTTCTTGTTTTGGCTGATTGGTAAGTGTGCATGCGTTTGTGTCTGTGTGTGTTCCTGTTTGCATGTAAAGGTCTTTCTTGCTGTATTGCAAAGTAATGTCTGAGATCTAGTCATTATTATATTGATGACTTGAGTGTTAAACATCTGTTCGCATTGTTCGCTGTTACGTGTACGAGTGCTATTTTTCCGGGTGTAGTCTTTCGTTTCACCTATTTGCACTAATCTGCTTTCTTCACTTGGTAACAGGGCAAGTGCGGATTGCAGTGTTGAACGCTCATATTGTTTGGAAGTTTCTGTCACCGTATGTGCCTCTGTTTTTTCCTCTTCAGTTTGTTGCCAATCCGATTGAATGTTTGTGAGTCTAGTCGAGGGCGTGTTCGGTCTTGCTTGGATACTAGTATATATAGTCATTTCTAAAAAAAATGTTTCTAACACAGTTGAGCTAGATTAAAAAACAATGAGGAAAATATATGCATAACATGAATAAAAAATCTAAAGGACAAATTGGCAGACCGAAGAGACTAAGAAACACTAGTCCGACTGTTTTTAGGTGGATGATGACTCGACCCCCTCATTACTTGTTTTTCACCAAAGTAGTACAGTGATTGGGAAGGAATCTCTATCTGCCACATAAGCATTAAGGTGGCTCCTTCATTGATGGCCTGTTTTCGCAACAATATTGGTCCCTCGAATTATGTTCTTTTAAAAGTCTTACTGTAAGCTCAGTGCTCACTATCCTATGCGGAACAAGCGTGTATCGTATTTTGCCCGTATGTTTTTAATGCTGCTTATTATCAACTGCATATCTTACTTTCCATTCTTTCAAGTGTGGTTTTCTTTTGTTAATTTTAATCGTGTAATTCGGTAATGAACTGCTTCAAGTTTGCATTGCCTTTGTCTCCTGAGTACTTTGAAAGGCCAGGCCGACTTCCTACTTCCCGCATTCTGAGAGAGACAAAATGTCATGCTCTCTTCTGATTTGTTCTTGATGATTTTATCCGCTAATCATTATGTTTTCATGTTTAGGTTTGTGTGGATACTGGTGCATGTATTTTAATCTTTCACTTGATTGACTAGCCTGTTCAAATGTCAAACGGGGAGCCTGCCACGTATTCAGCGTATAGCCTGTCTGCTGGTCAAGCGTTTAGTCTTCGACTGCCCGGTCCTCGTTTACACACTGTTCATCTCTCTACAAGATTGGCCTGTCGACTGGCGCCAATTCGTATTGCTTCTGCAAAAGTGAGTTGTGCCATAATATCTTGCTCTTAATATTTTTGTGTTAATAATCATTTATTATGTGAGCGATTAATTGCGTTTCTGCCATTTTGACGATTTTTACCAACTCAGGAGACAATAACCTGTTTACGCACAACAGTATGGAACCGAACTCAAATTAAAAATGTGAAACATGTTTGCCTCTGGCCCGTGTACTAAATAATGCATCATAGTGTCATTCTCATTGGCAATTTGTCAGCAATGGCCTTCAGTTGATATTCTCCTCACACTAAAATAAGCACAAATAAAAATATCGTAGTTTCATTTATTTGTTTTAAATGTCAAATAGCACTCTTATCTTTATTCATTATTAATTTGAGCAATATGCGGCTTATCAGGTAAGTTCATGACCAGATTGTTTACACAAATCTAATTGGATGATAAATTTTTTTCAACAGGGCGAAGTCCATTACAGATGTCTACCCGACGACCGTCAGGGCCTAGCGTGTCGTAGCGTCGGTGTTATCAAGAATCCTGCTGGCATTAACGCAGTAGCCCATTTATGTCATATGAATTGATTTAAAACGACGCTTAGTTGAGATTCGCCAATGACTGTCATCATTCTCTATATTAACGAACGAGTATTATATGGAAATTTTAGAGGGTCGCGTCTGCTGCTGTTTGCTCCTTTTCCATCATTATACTCACAGACACCTTTAGTCCGATTGCTAATTTTCTAGCGGTGCAACAAATACGCCTGGTAGTAGCCTTGCACGGACAGTTTCACAAAGATCCGATTGATCATAATTTCCAATTTAGTTTTGTCTTCGATCAGGCTGAGTTTGTATTCGTCCCAATGGAGCGCTAGACATATGCATATATTGAGTTTAGTTACTGAGTCAAATTCTATGTGTAAAACCAGCGGTAAATTAAAAAAAAACAAATATAAATAAAACGGTTTCGGAACGAGGTTAACACATTTGCTTAAATCTGCTATTGTGTGTATTGTGCTGTGTGATAATTGGCATGAAGATGGAACGGGGATTTCCGTTCCGATATGTTGCCAGTAAACAAAGATGTGATAGAATCGCATTTCCATCGGGACGAATACAAACTCAGCCCGATCGAAGACAAAACGAAATTGGAAATTGTGATCAATCGGATCTTTGTGAGACTGTCCGTTCAAGGCTACTAGCCGCGTACGCAAAACGCGGCATTGGAAAATATGAAGCTGGCACTCCACAATCAAATTTCAAAAAATACTTGAGCAGCAAATACGCCTGGTGTATTCGCTCCGAAGATTCCAGGTTGGAGAGACTGAGATATTCGCTAGTGTAAATGTAGAACAATATTAAATTAACATCAGTTGTTATTATATACTGTTGCTTTTTAATAAGTCTATACAATCATTCAAACCAGATAAGTTGGGTTATTGAGTTTTACGAACTAATGATTAAACAGGTGTCATCTTGTCAATAAAATTTGTCTTTATTTGCAGAAAAACAGGTATACTGTTTGCTTGTGGCATTATGTCATGAAATATGTATATGATTCTTTTTACTAAATTTCATTCTGATTGAAAGTCAAGGTATACCTATTTCGTTTAATGCATTTGCATTACTAACAGTAATGGATTTAACAGCTTTCTTGCATCTTTCAAAAATTAGAGAAAATCGGCTACGGTGCATTTAACGCTTACTAATATTTTTGTAATAAATCATTTTTGTTTGGTGATTAGTTTTGGCTGTCAGAAGGCGGTTAGAAGTTTCGAAATATGATTACTTATCGTGGGCATATGCGATAGAGCCTTGGGTTCTTTTAAACCACACAATACGTTTTTCCTAGTTTGGATGTAGCTAGTGCTTCTTTTATGTGCTATATTTTAAAGCCAGGATACTATATAATACTAAATTGACACACATTTCCTGTATTCTTGAATTGTGCCAGGGTGGCTTTTTTCGTGATACCTAAATTTATTCCTAATTTCTCAGAATAGGCATAGACACAGATCTAGATCTCACGAACGATTGGTTCCGGATGAGCCTATGCCAAGAAAGCATAATTACTGGGGCCTCTCCACTGCAACTTGTTTACCGCTAGACGTCCATGGGTTCTTGCTCATTCAATTGTTACTTCGTTGGTAATGGTACGTTGCAGCGTGGTCAAGAGACCGATATCGCGGACACGGGTATCAGGCCGAGATTTGGTTGTCCTACTCCTACTTCGACTCTAGCTATCCGTCGGGTTTGCTTCGCTGGCCTGATAAACACGATGTGTAATTTTTTAGCTCAAACGGTGCTTAAAACTAAGCATTCGATCCGATGTGAGTCATCCGCTTTCACTATCTCTTTTGTGTGTATTATGGGTGTCTTCAATGTTACGCTTACGAATAGCTTGTTTCTTGTGTCATCAAACTTCGTATCAAAATAGTATATGCTTCGAATAATGCTTTTTGGTATACTTTTCGAAATAGCTACATAAATGAATATATAGATCCACTTTAAAGTTGGTTTGAGAAGAACCTATGCCAACAACGTAGAATTACTCATACCTCTTCACTAGGTTCTGTTTGCCGCTAGACTACCACAGATTCTTCTCGTTCAATTACCTCTTTGTTAGATATTGTACTTTGATACGTGATAAAGTGGCTGATATTTGAAATAATTTTGCATGGTGACAAGATTGTTGGTTCACTTTTGCGGTTCCAGTTGTGCACGGAAGTTCCATTGATGGCCTGGCAATCAGGATTTGTCAGTAGTCTTCTCAAACAGTACCTCTGCCATAGCAATCGATCTACTATAATATTGCTCTATGGTGATTTTACTTCCAAGAGTATATAAATGGACATGGTTTGTCTAATTTACTTCAAAGCGTCTCCTTTTAAATAGTTAGCTCATTCTTGTCGTTGCTGGTTTGATTTTACTTTTTTAAGAGCAGGAGGAACTACGCGATGGCAAACTTGACAGAAAGTCTGGCATTGCTTTAAGCTTTTGCTGTTTTAAAACACGAAAGGCTATTGAAAAGACAATCCCGATCGGAACTTTCCTTCTATCAATATGTCAAATCATAAGTACACATAGTATTGATCATACTGCCTTGTCTTCTGAGTCTTGCATGATTGCTAATTTAATGCAAGTGGCTTCAGAAATGCCTGAGGTTTGGACCCCAAATAGTACATGAATTCGATGCTTTGCTCAAAAATTCACTCGTAGGTAGATCAGTGCTTGTTGAATTTGCATGTTCCGTCGGAAAAAATACTAAAAATCCGTACTCGCGTACCTAAGCTCTATGGATTCTAGAAGAAAGGTGACTTTCGACATTCCCTACTTGTTAGGGGAGCAGACCATGTCGAGATACGGCTGTCCTTACTGATCCTCGTGGACGGCGCTTTCTTTACGCGTTAATCAACCTGGTAATGCTGCTTCAATAAACGTTTTGTTCTTCAATGTTGCTACAATTACCATGATTGATTGTATAGCTATACATTTCCGTTTGTTCGGCTTCATAATGGTAGAGGTCCATCTAAACTGTTGGTGGTTGACTTCTGTTTTTCGACAACAATGCTTAATAGCCCTTTATTTAGTCCTCTTCAATAAATTGAATTGAGGTCAGACTAACGCTGTCTCAATCTCCTAGAAATAGTCGATTTAGGGTTTGTTTATTGCTCACACAACTATGAATTGAATAGCAATGAGGCGGTAAAGCATCAATATACTATGCTGATATATTGCTGTGTAGTATTAATAGTGGTCGTTGTAGCAGTGGTATTAATAATATTAACAGTAGTACTAGTATTAGTCATCATCTTAAACGAACATTGGTTGCGCGGGCGATGATAACAATTACTATAATTAATGTTGCGATATTTAAATAAACACCCGACCCATTAGTTACTTATATTTGTCAGTATAAACTAAGAATATTCTCACAATAGAAAATTTAAGCAAATGTCAAACTTGCTTAAATCTGCTATTTTGATTAGAGGCCTGATGATGATTCCGGAAAGGAGGAATCGAAATGTTGCCAGTCAACGAAGATTAGATCGTACCGCATTTCCAGTGGTTAGTATGAACGACGTTGAAGCCTTCGGAAGAAAGGGACGAATTCGAACCCAGCCAAAAAGAAGAAAAAAAATATGCGTACTTGGAAATGGGGATCAATCGGATCTTTGCGAAACTGATGGTGCAAAGCGATAGACCGCGAACACAAATCGCGGAGATTCAACTGATTAAATATCGGTAGTAGTAGTAGTAGTAGTAGTTAGGTTTCAGCTAATAGTCAGAGAGCATCAATCAGGAGCAAAATTTATGATTTGACCAGCTCAGTTCAGCTGATTTTCTATGTGTTATCACTGCCTCATCTTGTTGAAGAACGCAAGTAGCGTAGGTTGATGCCTGCTTTAAAACGTCCTTTGTGCATCCTGCTCGTCAGGTTACCAAGAAAACTCAGGTGAATGGCTGGTATGTAAGAATGCCTAGACTGTCAAACCGAGGACAGAAAACTATTCTTCGAGCTATCAATCACATTATCACGTCTTTTCAAATCAAGGTGTAAATCTGTGAGAATATTATGGCGAACAGGATTCATGGAGAGGATAAAAGAATTTTGTCCTTCTGACATCAGTAAGAGAGAGATCTCTATAACCGTTTTTAGCCACTGCTCAGTTGGTCATAATCAACGGAATTTCGTTTACGCAAATATGTAATAAAATTAAATTGGTGTAAATTTGTGAACGTACAATTCGATACAATAAATGTAGATCCAGATCTCCCGCACGATGGGATCCCGATTAGTCAATGCCAATAAGGGATATTTAACCAGGCCTATCGTCTGAACCATGTATGCCGCTATACTCCCACATTTATTTGCTCATGTATGTCTCTTTGGTAGAGAGAGTTCGATGCACTATGATCAACTGATTGTTACCGCATACAATAGTATCCAGCCAAGAAATGGCTTACCTATACTTTCTGCGGTTCCAGCCAATCAGCGGGTCAGCTTTGGTGGCCTAGTGAGCAAGATGCGGAATTTATCTTCTCAAACATTGTCCCGAAAGGCGCAGTCGACGATCCACAACAAGGTTCGATGGTGGTGTAACGTTAAAGGGCGACCGTAAAGTACTGGTTGGCTCGAAGATTTTCCTCTTGAATGCCTCCTTAAGCTCAGCTGTCAATAGCCTTATCCAAATCGAGCGAATACATTGATTAGTAAAGATGACTGGACGCAGGCAGCTATAATGCGTCATCTTACAAATTTCCACAGTTTAAAGCAGCACCGGCAGTATACCTAACTTGAAGACCTTGGGCTTGGTGCTCGGTGAAATGGATGCGTGATTCGAAAGGTCTTTGCACAATTTGACAAAAGCTGCAGCTGCAAAGCTAATATGTGTAAAAATCTTTCCCCACCAGAGGTCCTAGGTAAATGAAATACTTGATGACTGGCAGGTAGGGCTCTCGAACGTCCTTTTTGTATGTGGTTAGCTGCAGATCGTAATGGATGGACACTTTTTGAATATAATTAATGCCTCTCTGAAAGTCGTCTTACTTTTTGCCATCCGAACAAAATCGTCAGCGTATTCGAGATCAAAAAGCCTGTTATCATCGCCGATCTCCATTCCGGACAGTGTTGTGTTGAACTCAGAAAAAAACTATTGGTAATATAACTGAACATAATAGAACAGGACACATCCTTGGCGAACGCCGTTGTCAATCGTAAAAGGCTCGTAGATATTTTTACAAGGTCGAATACATGTCGATGAGTGTTAACAGACTTTGAGAAATCGAGTAATTTTTGCCTGGACGCCGTTATTTTGTATAAATCGCCATTAACTTACATTTCAGACTACATGGAAAGCAGCGGAGTAGTTTAGAACAGAAATAATTGTGTGCCACGGTGGTGCAGATAAGGTGTGTATTAATTTGGTTCAGGCATCCAATTCCCGGACGAAATCCTGCCTGCGTTGGCCTAGTTCGGTTCTCTCGCCCTTCGTGTATATTTATGATAATAGTGGTGACTACCTTTCATGCAGCACAGTAGAAATTGATACCACTGTATTTGGTAGGATTACCAGTGTCAGCTTTTTTTGGATTGACACCACAAAGGAACTCTTCTACTCGCCTGGGATGAACACCCTCCTTATTTAGGTAATTAGTTATGCATACCTGTCTGAACCCTGATTCCGCCGAAATTGTAAAATTTAGAAAGAAAGTTATCGGCTCCGGTGGCTTTACGTTCATTCATCAAACCAAAACTCTGCCACTTTATCACAATTATTAGATTCAATGGCCTTCTCGTAAAAATTTCGAGATGTGCCTTCAACGCTAATCACGCTGTTTGCCATATTTGTGGGATTGATGAGTTTTTTTGAAGTGGTTGACGTTGTGTTCCAGAAACTCAGCGCTTATACATCTTTGGTAGAATGACCCCTACAGATACGTAGGATTTTAGCGTACAATGCAATCACGTTAAGCTTCGACTTTGCTCCCAACTCATTAGCAGATTTAAGCCAGTGCTGTCTCCATTCACAGTGAGGATTGCAGAAAATTCCGTGCGATGTTTGCGCATCATGGAGCGATCTCTTAGCTCCGCAACAGACACCATGCTTTGAAGAGCTTCAGTGTTAGTAGAAATAGGAAACGAGTTCGCATACTTTATCCTAGAAGGACAAGCTGATGCTTTCTCAAGCTTTTTCTTCATAGAACTCGAGATGCTGTTTGGTACGCTGTAGTCTGTAGCTACAGGTGACCGAGCAGATGAATGACCGTGTCTAAAGGCGTTCTGCACAATTGTATATATTTTCAATGAACGAGTATTCGGACACAATACCGTCTGCTGCATGGACCAGAATTTCAATCTCATTCTGGCGGCCAGGTGACGGGGCCTACCCATTAATTAAGCCTGTACAACATCCTTGGTACGCTCTCGTGTCTTGGAAAGAAGAAAACCAACATCTCACCAGAATGTAATTTGAGTACCTTGACATATCGCCGTATCATCTGCATGGGTTACATTGCTACGCATCTTAACAATATACCGCTTGTTGTGTTGAAAATTTGAGTCCACCACAACCAGGTTAAAACTAAGAGCTAGACTAAGGCTCCTGACACAGTTATCACAGCTACTTTCAGCCAGCGTCCGTTTTACAACAGCTTCATATCCTGTACAGTATAGACCTAGTTTGGCATTGAAATCACCGGCAATCACTAAGATGTTGGAACGCCGCTCAGTGCCAGAGGCCAAATTGTATAGTTTTTAAAAGAAAGCACATTTCGTTAGGAGAATGACCCTATCACATTTACGACTTTATTGGAATCTTATGGCAACCAGGTTCCAGTTGAGAGGATTGGGAATTCTGTTATGGGCCCCATCACAATTGGCTTCAATCGTCCAAATGTTTCTTATGCAATGTCTTGTTTGCCATTTCTTGCCTTGGTTAAAAATTTTCTGCAACTATAAACAATCTAATGCGTAATATAATACGTTTTATTTACAAGAATGCTAGTTTAAATTACAAAAGATGCTTTTTATAATAAGATTGTACGATATGCAATGATTTCATATTCTGGAAATTTTATAAACGCTTTTTTTGTACAATTTCAATTTTATTAATTATTGTGATTCCTATCCAGGCAAGCAAAAGACCAGCAATTGCTACTTTGTCTTCTTCGTCGGAAGATAATTCAACGGTAACTAAGAAACCGAATCTTGATAGTAATTTGCCGAATTCCACGGTTGCTGCTAAGGTTTCTGTCCTCGCTTCTGATACTAATCCAAGTGCTACATCAACTGCTACTGCCCCTAGTGCTACTGCTTCTACTAGTACCATTACTACTTCTACTTCCACTCCTGATGTTGTTACTACTACTACCACCACGACTGGAACTAATAACATTGATTCTAAATTTGTCAAATCTTCTACTTCTTCGATTCCTGCTAATGCAAATGGAGAAGGAGGCAATCAAGGAAATTCTAAAGATAGTTTGACCACTGAGCCAGATTCAGATGGACTTACTCGACCCATTCATTTAGACGAACTGACAGAAGGCGAAACCAGATTGGCACTCGTCAATGGGGAGTTGATTTCTCGAGATGGTGCGTTCTGCTTTTTACTTTATTACACATAAAATGTGAATTTCTTTTTATAGTTATACTAATCTGTCGATTTTTTCACTGATAATATATTGCTTAATTCGTAGTACTCTTTCCATGTGCAATTTCATCAAAAGCAAGAATCCTTTCTTTCTCATTTTCTTTTCAAGTATATATATATATATATATATATATATGTATATATATATATATATATATATATAGATAGATAGATAAAACAAACGGCAAAGTCAAACGAGTGTGCGTGAAAAAAGATCAGCCAATCATTTTCGCGCATCACTAATTTATAAATTATATTTGTTGGTTGGGTGTGAACAGCAGTTCGAAATATTTATGAGTCGTACTTGTGTGTCGTATAATTGGCACTAATTGACTTTTAATACTTGACCGTCCTAATTGGAGTCAAATAATCAATCGGCTGACAATCCGAGAAGCAATGTAGGATTAATGTTGAATTTTTGCCATACTTGACGAAAATATAGCAGCTCTTTCTTTTTTGTCTTACCAATGGACACTTGAAAAAAATCTCACAATGCTGTATATATTATGCTTCCTCTCTCCGCATGATTTGATACAATTCTTTAGATTGTTGAATGATTTTCATTATTAAACTTACATTGATTTTCCTTATTTCCAGTTTGTCCTACTTGGCTTGGCTAATGTTATTTGCAATAATATTTCACTTGCTATCGCTTCTTCACATTACCTCTGAAGCCTCGCGTGAATGTTCCATGTTGATTAGTACAATTTGCGCAGTGGCTTCGATGGCTTTCCGTTCACTTATAGAAAAAAAATTTCCAATTCTGAAATGTATATTTAATTCATTTGCCTATTTCAACTGCATTTATTTATGTAAGACGGAGTCATTGTGCTACTGGCGGGTATGCTTACGAGCACAACTACATATCTTCAAATGACGATGTGTGTATAAACACATGCGCATGCCTAAATAAGTACTCTGAGGGCCTAGACTAGCTCATGCGACAACATTATAACACGTCTCCATCGGACGGTTCATTTGACGACAAAGTTACTGAGAGACCATTACGCGTACAGTGGTGACAGTTCTGCTTCGGCAATAAGGAGTCTAAGTTGGAAGATGCTTTCACACTCGTTTTCACTTGCGCTCGTGTGTGTTCACGCGGTCAATTATAATGGTCATTTAAACAATCATTGACTGCACGGGTAGTGGTAGCAATGCTTCAAATCAAGTTTTCGAGCTTTAAGTAAATTTAGTGGGATTGGTGTTTTTCTTAAAGCTCGCAAACTTGATTTAAAGAATTATAACGGTCGTCTGTATAATCGAGTTTTTCATGTTATTCTGTTGATACACCTGGCTAGAGCTCTCTGTTTGATAGGGCGTAAATTTGTATAAATTTTAACATCTGGAATTGGTAATTGATCCTTAATTAATTATCTCGTATCAGCCAAAACTACTTTGTTCAGAAACTCAACTTGTTTTATTCTGTGCAAACGGAAATTCTACACGTGGTAACAAATTCGCAATTTACCCATCGTACATTTTGCGGCTAGTAAAACAGATAATTTAGTCATGTTTTTGAACTTCATGTAAACATCAATCCAAATTTATTTAACCAGTCGCAAAACTGCCATCAGTCACATTTACGTGTGACTGACGGCAGTTTTGCTATGCTGTGCGACTAGCTGGACGTGATGGGGTCGACGGAATTGGCAATTCATTGGAAACCATTAGACAGGCGTAACACGTCGAAACTTTCCTTAGAGAATGTAGTATGTAGTTTTAGTAAAACAAATAATTTATTACATTCGACTTTGTGTCCATTTTTGTAAATAATTTCAGGTGTGTTTTATTTCAAGGCTGTCGAAGAGGCGAATCCGCGTTGTGGAGGACTGCCAAGTGAAGCGCCGTCGCTGGCTTCCGCTGTTGCAGGACGTTAGTTTACTCCATTTGAGTCACTTTTTAGTTTGTTTTAAACCCGCTTAAAATACTTCCATCTTTTCCTAGTTAAACAGCGTCTGGTGTAGAATACCACTTCGTGTTAAACTAATTGGTATTGCTGATCAAGCCAACATGCATACGTGCAAATCTGCCTTCATACCAGTGAGTTCTGAAAGGCTTCTGCTTATAAGGAATAATTAAATAAATCTTTGAATGGACTCCTGTCATCGAAAGAACACGAAAAGTTGCTTTCTTCTTCGAGTTTGTGCTGAATAGTAATGGGATGGTTCCAAGTGTTGCACTGACTCCATTTTGGGTTGATAATGTTCAAATGGTTATATTTATGGTTGATGTGAATATAAGCGAAGCGCAAGATTTTAGATGAAGAAGAATCAGGAGAGTGCTGAAAGAAGTATCCGCGTCTCAGGAGATGATAAAGAATTTTTTATGAGCTTATTTTACTAGAGAGGGTGTGCTCTATCGGCGAAAACTCCTATAATTAATTTTATTATAATAAATAAAGTGTGTCTAACTATAAGTGCTTCTGTTTAAATTCTGGAAGGGCCGGCTCATGTTCTATGAGAGTAGTTAATTAACTTAACTACAGAGCTACGGTTGATAAATTAGGGTATACTTTGAAGGAATCCGCATAAACAACCCACAGGACTTGGACGAGCATAATACGAAGTAAATGTTAATATAGTTTAATGAAAATTGTGTGCGCGGGCGGTGATAAAAATTATTTTAATCAAGGTTGCAATCTTGATGTAAGCAACCGACCCATTATATATGCATGTCCGTATAATGTAGAAAAGGCAATTCATCCAGTAGACCGGTCTTTTCCTTATTGGGAATTCTACGTACTGCCCAGATTTGAGCCCTATCCGCGGAAAATTCTTGACAATACGTGAAGAGTTCTCAATTTGAACGAAACCGGTTTACTGGATGACTTTCTTTTTCTACATTATACAATTCTTAGTTTACTCTGACAAATGTATGTATGTATATAATGGGATTGGTGTTTATATCAAGATCACAACCTTAATTAAAATTATAATACGAAGTGCTTGTACTATTGATGTTTTGAATAATAATACGCAGTCATTAAATTTTTGATCTGCTCTTGTTGTTTCAATCATCCACTGGAATTGCCTTGACGACCTGACGCAAAGTGGGACTGTTAGAAGATGCTACTTATCTAGATCCAATGTTTATTCAACATTTAAGAATGGACAGATACAAAAATTTGGCCCCTAAATTTCTTATTTAATAAATTTGTCCAGGCGCTCAACAGGCAATGGCCAAAACCAAAAGATTTGATAGAATTTGTTAAAAAATCCACCTCAATAATGGTAAATATTATTCATCATCTCGAAAGTTACAGCAGAATACGCTGTGATTCTAGGATAAATGATATAAATCACATAATTTTTGCAAGCATTTCAGCGGTCATTTTTTTAATGTTGACATAAGAAGTAGTTTTGTGGTGAACTCACCGGCCTTGATTTAGGAGTATTTCAATTTTTGTTAATATTTTGTGCTTTTATATTGTGAATGGAAGAACTGTTAGTCTTAAATGTACATAGATGTGTCGGACTCGTCCTTTTGCTTAGTTTGGTCGAAAATAATTTACATATATTTGACAAACCATTGGCTGTATCGCAGACAACAACAGAATAAAGATTAACATGATCATAACTGGTGATTCAATTTTGAAAATAAAATGTGATTGAAGCGTATAAATAACCTGCCAGCAACTTTTTTCTTTTATTGCCGCGTCATGCAGGCCTTAAGTTGGACCAGAACGGCGCGGACTACTTAGGCCAGGGAGAACGTAAACAACTGACGCAGACAAGTGCTTCTCTCTGTGATATCGAAGTGGATAACCAGTCCACAACGGCTAACTCTTTGACTGGCAGTTCTTCTTTTCTTCTGGCCACTGCCTTGGATAAAGAAACAGTTCCACCATCTCAAGAGGGTAAGTTCACAGTGCAAGTTGTAAAGTTTTCATTTTTTTAGGTTAAACTTTACGCCGTGTGGATAGTTGTCCTACTTTCTCCCGAACTAGCGCATGTTAGCACGGGAGATGTGGATAACCACCACCAGCAGACTACACGGGAAAATCAGTATTTCTTTCCAAGAGTGGAACAATTGTATGTATATGGTATTTTTTTACTGCGGCTGACTCCTTTTGGAGGATAAGCCGGCTCCACATTTCATGGAGTTTCTTGGGAATTTGGTACAAGTGGTGTCCCCTCACCACTCGGCTTTTTGATCGAGGACGCACCTCTAGCCTTTGCACATCCAAGCACAGTCTGCAAGGCATCAGTAAGTTGCATGGTTGCCGGTGGCTGTTGAGAGCTCATTCGCCATTCGGAAGTACGGGGTACTGTCCAGGAGTCCATGTAATCCTGTGGCTGTTGAACCCTTTTGTGGCGGGAAACACACGCCGAGTCATGGTGCCATCGTCGGGCTCATGTGGTATTTTATAGTAGATCCGATTGCCGGTCGGAAATCCACCACGCCCTGGTGACACCACTCTTTATATGGTATTGGC